>RSEH01000167.1:0-108281 GCA_006503475.1 Stentor roeselii | reverse complement strand
TCGGAGGCTAACCAGCACTTGTCACGGATTTTACTTGAAGAAGAAAAAAAAACTAAATTTGTAAGGAATAAAGAAAATCCCAATACTCTGAGGAATAAAATGACTTTGTCTCCTTTACACAACAGAAATTCGAAATCTTTTACTCAGTCAAATTTTCACGCAGCTTAGATAAAATAAGCTTATTAACGAATCCTTAAGTATTAAAAGTCTTTCATCATTTTGAGAATTAACTGTTAATAGATTAAGTAATTCAAATTATATAAAAATTGAAGGAATCGGTATTTGATGTGTCTAATCTCATATTTAAAGTAACTAGGTATTTAAGCTGATTCATGAGAACTCTATCTTTGTTTAATAGGGCTGTTTAAGTGGGTGCCTTACAAATGAGTAACTAAATGAAATGAGTACATTTTTAATCATTTCCAGGTATAAGTATTAACTACGTATTTAGTAAATTGCGCACCTGAGAAAATTCCATTAATTAAAATTCCTTGCATAAATAGTACCTTCAAATATATCTTGGCAGATATATATTGAATCTCCTTAGATTAAAAAGGTTTAATTACTAATATACCAAGATGAAGGTTGTTCTTAAGAGAGGTTAGATAATATCTTACTCAAACAGTTTAAAATTTCCGTAAACACTGATTAAAATTTATCCAAATAATTGTTTTCAGCATATATAGGCTTCATAAGAAGAACTAAATATTCAATTAATCTTTACAAATGGCCATAAGAGTTGAAATGATTTATTACTTCAAAGTCGCTAACCAATAAATATAAAAAACACTTTCATCTAATCTATCCAAATACAAAATCTTTAATTCTCTTTCTAATAAAATCATTTTGAAGACGAAGCTCTTTTCTCTTCATAATCATCCTTTTTCTCTTAATTTCTCGATGATTTAATTTAAAATCAACATAGCTAAATTCACAATGTCCTAGAATTTCCAAGTTTTCTTTTTCTGAATCATAATAAGATTGAAAAGAATCAATCAAATTTTTTCTCTCTCTCTTAAAAACAGGACTACAGTAATCGATTCGCTCTCGAGAAGATCTGGCTCTTGAAGTTCTTTGTGGACTTAAACTTGTGTCCTTTGAAGATCTTGATGATTTTATATCTTTTTTTTGCACTCTTGAACTATTAAGCCTGTAAGATTTCGGACTTTTACTTTTTATTACTTTACCTGGTATGAAAATTTTGTTTTCGATTTCGAATTTTATGTTTAAAGCGAAATTTTGATTGACACTTTTCGGTGTGATGATCTTTTTGCATAGTTTTGGAGATTTTTCAAGAGAAATCTTTTCTAAGAGTTCTTTTCTTGTAGTTTGGAACCTTTTCATAACTAAATTCGTTTTGGAGTAATGATTGTTAGACATTTTAAATTATGATAGCTTTAAATTAAGGTCTTTTTAAAAATTCAAAAAACTTAAAACTCAAAAAAAACTTAATTTTACTGAGATTTAAATGATTATTTATTAAGCCCTATTAAGTTACATATTTACAGAACCATATTCATCACTTCACAAGAGTTCTCATAGTCCGCAACTCTTTCTTTTGCAAATCCTTTCAAAAACTCAAGAGCGAGATCAACTATTTTTTCCATGTCGTCTTCTTTCACGCTGAGCTTCAGCTCTAATATTTTGCTGCAAACTATTTCGATGCTTTCGATACCAAGTTTCAATCCTGCTGACATTTCTTTTATTTTTGCTAAGACCTCAACCTTAAAAATAAGAGCGATTTTCAAGGATTTTATTAGTTTTTCTTCAATTTGCTCGTATTCAAGGTCTGGAAAATCATTTGCGAGTGTTTCGAGGTGGCTTTTCACTTTTCCTTTAGTGTTAGTGAGGAGGATCAGAAGGATTTCTGATAAAAATTTTCTTTTTGGGTCGAATTTATGGGTCCTGTACCAGCACTGAAAATCTTTAAATATCGTTAAAGACTCCTTACTGAGATTAGAATTCGGCTCTTTTCCTGATTTAACTTCAGTTTTAACAGCTTCAACAAACTCATACATATCTCTAACATGAGAACTATGTCGATGTCTTCGATGAGTTTTTCGTAACATCTGAGAAGTCAGTTCATTAAAAAATGACTCTCTTTGTGATATAAGTTTAGAAAAGTCATCTTTACTCAAAGAAGAACGATTCGAGCGTACCAATTCTTGCATTTCGTTTTCCACCTGATACTGTCTTTTTTGACTTTCATGAAGAATCTGTTCAAGATTTTGCACCTTTTCAGCAAAATTTAAATTTTCTTGAATAGAAGAAGCTAGTTTTGACTCAACATTTGTAAGAATTTCCTTTAGACGAGAGTTTTCATCACAAACATTTTTCAGAGTCGTCTGGGTGTAGTCAAGTTGGTTGCTCATAAAAATTAAGTCATTTTCGAGTTTTTGATAGTCTTTTTCGTGAGATTTCACAACTTTTGAACCGAAACTTTCAGTATCGAAACTGAAAGAATCGTTTTTTTGAGCTTCTTTTACATTTTCGAGATCTTTGATTTTTTCTTTAAGTTTTTCATTTTCTTGTAAGACTTGTTCGAAATTATTTTGTTTTAAGTTTTTGACTTCACGAGTCTTTTCAGCGAGTTCTTCACTAAGAACAGAAACCAATTTCTTCGCTTTCGCTAAGAGTTGATCCCTCTGCCTAACTTCTTGTTTAAGTTCAGAAACTTCCTTATCTTTCATACCCTCCTGCCCATCTTTCATAGAAGCCGTTCTAAAGTCTTCAACTCTTTTATCAAAAAGTAGTCTCTGTTGTTCTTGAATGACTTTCGAGTGTTCAAGTTCAATCTGAGCTTTTGCGAGATTTTCTTCATATCCTTTTAAACTTTCTTCAAGCTGAAGTAGTTTCATTGAGAACACAGAACAATTTCCACACATTTTCTTATCCTTTGAAGCAGAGGCCAACGCTGCAAATTCTTTAGTAACAAGCATTTATTTGAAAACAATTGAAAAACTGATTCCAATATAAACTTCCCACATGATGGACTCAAATCGTCCAGGAAGCCATTTGGAGTTTCATGCAATAACAGTGCTTAAAAAGGAACTCTTGGAACTTGACAGAAATTCATACGCCCAGCGGAAAGTTCTAAAAAAGACTCAAGGAAAATTAGAAAAAACTAAATCAAATCTTTTGAGGATAAAACAGCAGATTGACTTTTTTACTCAAGAGACCAACAGAGCCCTTGAAGGGTTCAAAGACACTAACTGGCAGTTTACAAAAGAAGTATGTGCAGAGATTCCAAAAATCCGTAAACCAAATGAAACTTTACTAAACCTGGCAGATAAGTTCTTATTAATGATCGAGCAAAAAGACAGAAGCTGGACTTCATTCAAAGCAGTGACTAAAAACTTCGCCCCGCTTAAAAGTCTGATGACAAATCTCCAACCTCAGTCATTATCAGACGAGCAAATAAATGAATTACTCGACATCTGGAAGAACCAGTCAAGTATTCAATCAAAACTAAAAAATTTCTGCAAAGGAGTCCAAATCCTTGCATCTTGGATAAACTTTTCAGTTGAATTCAAACTAAAAAAAGACACTTTAAGGTCAGTCGAGTTATCCTTTCCTGAGAAATTCAAGAAAAAAAACGCTTTATTATGTAAAATCTCTGAAATCAACTCAGAAATTCTTTGCGCTGAAGAAAGAATAGCTGAAATAAGAATTTGTTTGGAAAGTATCGAGTTACGAGTAGAGGAGGACAATACTGACTTCAGTAGTTGTAGTAAATCAGCGAGGGTTGAGGAAAGGGCGATTGTGACGACTCCTTTGCATCAAGGGACTGCTTCTGGAGGGATTTTACAGAGAAACTTGTCGATAACTCCAAGGTTCCCGCGACAGTTTTTCCCTGACTTCGAGTTGAATTCAGATGAACTTTACGTTGAAGCTCCGACGAAGAAAGTGACTGAAGAAGAGGTGAAAACGATTTTGTATGACGATTTGAATGAAAATGTTGGATGCTGTCGAATGAGGTTCTTTTGTTTTTAGTGTATTTTTATATTTTAGTATGGAAGAGCTCTTTGGTATGGTGAACTCGTCGATTTCTAATAAATGTGCGATTTTTGTGGAAACTAATCCTAATTTGAATGAAAAAACTCGAATGTTTTTAGAAATTTTTGAAAGGTTTGTTGGGAAAGAGTTTTGTAAGATGATTGTTGTGGGGACTGATGTTTTTACTTGCAAAAAAATTATTAGGAAAATTTTTAAGGCTAGGCCTGATGTTCCTGCTGTTTTTTTGTCGGCTGATTTGAATGAAAGAAGTGTTGGAGTGGTTATTAGTGGGGTTGAAAAGATGAGGATTCAAGGAAAGGATCAGGATGGACTGGGAACAGTACAGGATTTGGGGAAGGAGGCACAGATTATTGTTTGTACACAGGCGTTTTTGTTTAGAAAGGGAAAGGATTTGCTACAGAAGGATTTTTTGTTGATTTTAGAAGATGCTTTGCAACTTGATGTGAGGGCGATTGACCACTTAAGTATAAACATCGACTTAAAGTTAGTATCAGCAGCAATCAGAGGAATCCAAGAAATGTCTGACCTAATATCAACCAAAAGATGCGAATCAGACGCCTCCTTCACTTCCTACCTCCACACCTTAAAAACCTCTGCACTCTCATCAACCCTATCCCCAGACACATTCCCAAGAGGTATCTCAACCTCAAACGAAATCCTTCAAAAGCCAGTCCCCGGGAACTTGCGTCGTCCAGAGTTCTTCTTAAAGCTTTTAAAAACCGTTTGCGTTTTCATCCGTTCATCCCTACGAGGTTTAGAGCCATCAATAAACAGCTGTCACTATTTCCACTACAATCTCTTCAAGACCTGGTTAGTCCCAAGAGAGTCTCTTTCAATATCCTCATCAATTTTCTGTTCACTTATCACTTTTTTCTCAATAAACATATTAAAAAGCGAGAACTTTTTTGCCTTATACACAATCTGCGAGTTCCTTTCCTTATCCGCGTTACACCCTGAGATCTACAGCGTGATATACGAGCCTCATTCAGAGCAGGCCTCAGTGCGCAGTCCAATTCTTCAGCTTTCCTGTCAAGACCCGAGTGTATTTTTAGGATCTCTGTTGAAGTCCTTTAATTGCAAAGTCCTTTTCACGTCTTCCTACAGCCAAGTCTCTGCATCCTTCGTGGGAATCGAATCAAAAGTCTTTTATTTCCCAGAAGTCCCTGATATCTGCTCTTTAGTACTCACCCGAGGCTCTGACCAGTTGTTTCTTTCGACAAAGTCAGATGAAAAGGTAGATGACGGAGTTATCAGGAACTACGGAGAAGTCCTGCTTGATTTAAGTGAAGTTGTCCCTGATGGACTCGTCGCTGTTTTTCCTGATTGGAAAACTTTGATGAGTTATGTCGTCAAGTGGAATGAAAGTGGACTTATTTTAAGACTTTTGGAAAATAAACTCGTTTTTATTGAAAATACGGAAAATGAGCAGAAATTGATGAAAAACTTCAAAAAAGCTTGTGAATGTGGAAGAGGCGCTGTTTTTTTTACTGTTGCTCGTGAAAAGTGTCTGGAGATGATGAATCAGTATGGAAAGTTTGTAAGGTGCTCTTTGGTTTTTGGAGTGCCTCAGGGAGGAGTCCTTAGCAGGGTGCTCCGGGCTAGACTTGTTTATTTGAAAAAACATTTGAATGTTGATGAAGCGGATTATTTGAATTATGATGCGATGAGGGATGCGGTTTGGGCCATTTCTCAGGGTGTTAAATGTTCTGATTTGCAGCAGGCTGTTGTTTTTGTTGATAGACGGTTTGATAGCAGTCAGAAAAGAACAAGGATTCCTAAATGGATTTTAAGTAAAATCAAGGCGCAGAATAGTGTCTCGAAAGACTCGGCTAAGGATATATGCTCTAAGTACTTTAAACTTTCGTAGAATTTAGATATATATTAATTTTCTGGGATTTTCAGGATATTAAGGGATTTTTTAAGAATTTTAGGAATTCGATGTTGATTATGATTAAGACTAATTATCATCATAAATAATTCAAATAATTAAACATTTTGACACAATTTTCAACTCAGGTAAATTTTCAAAAAATCCTTAACCTAATCGAATCATCAAACCAAATAACTCTAAAATTTTAACCTCTAAGCACCTTCCACATCCTAAACCACTCAAATCATAAAAATGTTGAGACTGCTTCGTCGCCAGCTAACAAAAGACTACTTATCAGAAGCGCTTCTGAATCTACAGCTGACTCCAAAACCAAAGATGCAAGAAGCCTCAAAGCCCTCAACAAAAGTGAAATTTTCTTTAAAACAATCGGCCGAGGAAAAAATTGACTTAAAAGCAAGAGTAAATTTCATAAGTCAATTACCAGAGAACTACTTAGACATCCCAGAAGATTTCCGGAACCGGTTAGCTGAAAACAACGAGGTTGACAGGCAGATCAAATACCGTAAAGTGTCCTACGAAAAATTCATAAAGGGTATGATAACAATTCCCAAAGAAGGTGTTCATTACTTTAACGAGCCGATGACTAAAGATGATGTAATGATTACAGGTACAGATATAAGGAACTACATCTTAAACCAAGTAAGGTCAAATAGAAACTATGGAATACTAATGAAATTACAAGAAGTGCCTGAATATGCATTGAAACCTTACGACTCAACCATGTTAAAGTTTTACCCTCGAAAAACTAAAGACGACAAGATTGTCGACATCAATCATTGGTGTAGCTGGTATCTCAAGAATCAGCCTGAAGATATCAAAAGTCTTGATGGTGGTGAGTGGGAGCCTCTTTACATCAGCCAAGAAAGACCCATTAATTATTTTCAAGTATATAAAGGACTCTTGAGAGACAGATACTCAATCTTAAATTCTCCAAAAAATAAAGGAACCAACCAAAGAAATACAGCTTTTCACACCAACTTAATCGAAGAATCAATTGAAAGGACTTATGATAATATCAATATGTCGAAAGGTTTCCCTATGATCAGTTTAATGAAAAATCGCAATGCAGGCCAGATGAACTTCTATACACCTTTAAAGAAAGCTAATGATTTACCTCCTACTCCTCCTGTACTCAGGCCTGACCTTGTCGGTTTCAATAAAGACATCGAGTCTTGGTCAGTCTTTAAATCCTTTCCTGAAGTCATTACAAGTTTAAAGAAATTAAGAGAAGCTGACAATAAATTCGCTTCAAATGAACCTTGGGTTCCAGTAAAACTTCCAAGTATCTACAATTATTACGAAACTCTTCCAAATTACCATAAAAATAACAGACTTATTCAAAACGTGACCATAATTTTAGAGAAGTATCACCCGAAGGTATCGAGAAAAAGAAAAGAACTTATATTAAACAGACTTTGTTATTTCCTTACCCCGAAAAACCCTGAAAAGTACAAGTTTTTGCAAGAATATTTCCCTACAGACTCGAAAGTCTCAACTAATTTAGAAAAATATTCTGAAGGCGAAACTGAGAACCCTGAGATAAATACAAATGAAGTACGGTCTGAAGGAGAGATTCACATTGAAGGGTCAGAAGAGTACACAGCTAGTGACATAGACCCAAAAATCCTCGAAGAAGTTGAGAGAAGGAAGAAGGAAAATCCTGAAGAAAATTTTCTTATTAAAGTTGGTGAGATCAATGTTATAGACGGGAAAATCCCTGAAGAAATAATTAAGAAATTCCCGAATATTGCAGAGAAAAATGATGAAAAGTTAAAAGATGTCTTGGATCAGATTTATAATGAAAAGCCTAGTGAAGTTCGTGATTTAATCGAGGGAACTACTGGAAATTCCAAGTGGAAGAAATATCGTCATAAGCATGAAAATTTAACCACTAACCAAATTTTTGAAATTGAAGCTGGTGCCAGTCATTTAACACTACCTGACGATTATATACCTGATAAAGATGCAAAAAAAGAGTTTAACGAAGCTAGAATTCAGGAAATTGAAGAAGAAGATAAAAATGAAGAAGTAGGGCCTGATGTAAAAATTGAAATAGATAAAACAACTGGAACTATCAAAGAATTGCATTCTTTTAAGAAAATAAAATATGAAGTCAACAAGAGACAACTATGGAAAACTGAAGAAGAAATTCAAGATGATGAAGCATTAGAAGGTACAGATGATGAAGATGAAAAAGATGAAGAAGATGATCATATTAGTCGTAAGCGTGATAGCTTTAAAAGATCAATCGATGAAGATAGTGAGGATGATGATGATGAAGATGAGGAATATGAAGAAGATGTTGAAGAAGATAATCCGAATGACATAACTTATGGACAATCTCTTATATCAGATGAAGAAAGTACAGATGGTGAAAAAAGTGACTTTTCTGTTTCAGACTCTGAAGAATATACCGATGATGATGATGATGATGATGATGATGATGATGATGATGATGATGACGATGATAGAAGTGGAAGTGAAGATAGTGATGAAGAAGAAAATCAAGAAGATGCAACATTAAAGGCTGAACAAGAAAAAAGAAGGAAAGAAGAAGAAGAAAGAATTCAGAAACTCCAGAACGAGGATGACGAAATTGATATAGAACAATTTCATTTAAATCCGAATCAACAACTTAAAAAAGCATTAGGTGAACGTACTGAAAATATTGAAGAAGAAGATATTTATTTCAAGATTTATGACAGGACTATTGACTGGGATACAAAAAATCATGAAAATAGTGATGGACCGATTCCTTCTTCTATCACTTTCTATGATAACAAAGATGGGTACTGGGATCATTGGATCAAAGAAAAGCGAAGCAGGGCAGGATTACCTGAAATTGGCTCAAGACCTTACTTCCGACATTAATACTTAAGAAAGTTTTAAATATGGACTCCCGATTCAAGTCTTTAAGAACTCTGAGAACTTCGAAACCAGTTCCAGCAGAAATACTTGCAAGGTTAAGCCTTAATAAAGAAAACTTGATTCCTAGGTGCCTTTCAAATGACACAAAAAAAATAACGATTGATATGAGAACTGGAAGTCCTGACCTGCCTCCTATCCATTCAAGAATCCTGAAAACAAAGAAAATGCGTCTTCGATTAGGTATAAAAATCTTGAAATCAGTTCCAATCGAACTTCCATTCACAGACTCGAACTTCACTAAAACCTTAGAAAGTAAAGAAAGTGATTTATTTAAATTTTATTCCTAAAAGTCAAGTGGAAGAATAGATGATAAAAATGAGGCCAAAGATTTCGATGAATAGTAAGAAAATGAATAAACCTGCCATCCTTTTGCTTTAAGAATTTCTTGTTTATTGTAACTTTTTCCATTCAACTTAAACCCTGGATGTAGAAAATGTCCAGGTCCTGAGATTTCAAGAGCGATTTTCAGTTGAGGTATCACAATATCAATGAAATAATCGTCGTAAAACTCGCTAATAAAAGAAACCTGTTTTTCTCTCAGTAAGTTTTCAACTTCCCGATGCAAGTGGCTTCCTCTGGCTTGAAGCAAGTCACTCATCCTGTTTTTTTTCCATTTTTTTTCAATGTTTTCTAAAGTTTCTCCTGCAGGAAGCGCCTTGATGAAAAAAGAAAGTTTTGAAGGATGTCTGTACTTCAAGTTCAGGTAAATTGAATAAAGTTGAGAACTCGTCTCTTCTGAATGTTCGAGGGTGGAAATAGAACTGAGACTTGTGAAAAACATTGAATCTGGAAAAGACTTCTCACGAACCATGTAAGTCAAAAGGCGCAAGTGGAAGACTGTGTCAAAAGAACTGAAAAAAATCAAGTAAAGACTTTCAAGATCTTTAAATATCGAGTCAGTCACTTGCCTCGAATGTGACAAATAACTGAAAATATTTAAAAGTAGAAAATTTCTAGTTTTTTTATCAAGTTTTAAAAAATTTTCCTTGTTTTTCAAGAATTTTTCTAGTTTTAACTGCAAGGTCTCATCAGTGAACATTCCATAGAGAAAAGAGTTTTTCCAGTAGTTGAGTAAAAATAAAGACTTGGTCAAAGGTGTTAAAGTTTCGAATCTTGAAGTGAACTCCAAGTAGAGAGGTTTAGAGATATAGTTGGCGATATAAGAAACATTGTGAAGATATCGACTTTTATTGAAAGATGCAAGGTCGACCAGGTATTTTTCATCGATTTGATCGAGGTTGGTGAAGATTCTAGTTTCAATTTTCCTTATAAAGTCTTCGCTTCCATGATCAGTTGAGATGAACATCTTGAGATGGGTTGTTAACAATGAAATCGGCATAGTTTCTAATCTTTTATTTATCTCAGTTTCAAGAACTTGGTATAAAGACCTGCATCCAGGGTACTCGATATTGAAAAACTTGTTTAAACTTGCTCGTTTTTGCAGAAGACTCGAGAACTGTGTCAGAAAATTATCAGAAAAACTTGAAAAACACGAAGGGGAAATTTTCAAGATGTATTCCTGAAGATACTTATCACAGTTTATGTTCTTCACCACTGCCATCGCTACAAATCTTGATATCAAATTCAAATCACTTGGATTTTGTTCGAAATTTCTACTTGCCAACAATTCAAGACCTTTTAAAATCATTTCACAGTCAATCTCAGCTCCTTTATCACAAGCAACAGTAAAAATCTTTAAAAAAGTGATTTGATTCGCTAAGCTCGTCTCATCTATCACCTGCTTGACACGACTAATAATCACTTTATTAGTCCTCTGAAATTCCCTCGAGTTCTGAAACTGAGAATAAAACTCCTGTGCAACTTTCTTAACAGAAAAAGAACTAAGCTCTAAAATTTCACTTTCCGAGGCCTGAACAATATGTCGAAGCTGTAGTTGTCCATTTCTAATCGTTTGTGTGAGAAGACATCGAAAAATAATCATAATAATGTCTTCCACTTTCAAGTCAACTCTGGAATTTTCATTTCGTCAGCGATTTGGAAAGATAAACTGGGATCAACTGTTAAACCTCGACTTGGACTCTATTCTGGCAACAGGAGATATTGAGTCTTTACAGAGCATCATTGAAAATTTAACTTATTCTACTTTGGACAGAGAAGACTTGGACAAGTTTCACAATTCGAATGTGGTGAAAGTCTTTCGCATCAGCCAGTTGGCAGTCGAGTATCTTATGTCAGTTCAAAACCATTCTGAGGAAGCCGGGAATTCTTATATATCGAAACATAAGAAGTTGTATGAGGAAAATTGCTTTTTGAAGGAAACTTTAAAGAGTTACTCTGAGGAAATTGAGAATTTGAAAAGTGAGTATTTTGAAAAAAGGAAAAAAATTAAAATTCAGGAAAATTTGTTTAAACAGCCTGGAATCGCTGCTAAGTTGAATAAAAGTGTCACGAGGGATAATGCTGTACCTTGTGATATATGTGAAAAGTACTTTTCTAATGGTGAAAATTTGGAAAGACATAAAAAGAGAAGGCATACTGTTAATGATTCTTTAGATTCTAGTAAAACTGTTGACTGGACTCCTATGTTTGAGATGATGAAAACTTTTACTGAACAAAAAATCACTCTGGTTTCAGAATCCAACCGACAAGGAATCGAATCCCTAAAAGAGCTTCTAAAGCTTCAAATCGAGCTTCAATCTCAAAAAGAATCTCAATACTTCGAAAGAATGCTAAAAATGCTAAAAGACCAGCAGTCCTTAATGCAAGAAGAGAAGTTCAAGCCTCTTCTAATGGAAATGAAGTTCGAGAAAGAAAAGTTAAACGAAGACTTCGAAGAAGGTCTAAGAAAAGCTCACGACACAGAAAGAAAACTTCGATTTTTAATGGAACAAAACGAAAACCTCAACCGAGAAGTCCAAGACAAGCAAAAAGACTTCGAAGAACTGATGAGCAACGAAAACTCTATCAATGAAATCTTCGAAGACCATTCCAGGTTCCACGAAGGAAGCCACCCAATTTTTCGTGAAGACCGAGAAACCCCTGCAGCGGTACAAAGGCACTTCGAGTCCAAACCTGAAGAAAAAGAAGAAAATAAAGCAAAAAAACCTGAAGACTTCCCAAAAGAACTAAAAGAAATCCAAGAAAAAACTGAATTTGAAGAAAAAAATAAATTCCCTGAAAAAAGTCAAACATTGAAAGTCCCTGATGAAAATTTCAATCCTTTCATTTCGCATGAACCACCTGCTGTCCATGGAAGAGCTGTTAGTATTGAGGAAGACTATGAACTTCCGGTCTTGACAGCAGAAGTTCAAATTTTAAACCCTTCGAAAGTAAAGGAGTCTAATGCGGGAGAGTTGATTTCTGACTCTGAAAGTGAAGAGTCGAAACATCAACAGACTTCGAATTGTGGAGAATTGGTTTCTGACTCGGATGCTAGTGATAAAGAATCTTTTATTGAAAAAAGTAATGTCTCGGAACGCCCGGTTTTCATGGAAGAACAGGTTTCTTTTGATATGAATAAACATCAAAATCAGGATTTTGAATCAGACTCTGATGTTTCAGCGAAAAGTAAAAAAATTGTTCCGAAAGAAATGACTCGAGATGAAATCGCGAAAAGTCTTGGGATCAACCCGAAGGTGCACCAACGGTATATGTTTATTGTTGATAGGTTTACACAGGCACCCCTTCCTGACTCTTGGAAAGAACATGTTCAGGACGATGGAACATATTTCATCGATTCTAAAGGCGGTGTCAGTATCGAAAACCCAAAAATTCCTTATTGGAGAGACTACTTCAGTTCTTTAAAAATCAGTCATTATAATATTGCTGATAAAATTCAAGCCTTAACTAAAGAAACTCTTCATGAAGACTCCGGATTGCCTAGTCACTTCAAACATTCCAAAGAAAATATCGAAGAACATAAAATTGAAATGAAAGAAAAATATCTTGATCGAAAAGAAATCATCAAAAAAGGCAGAAAACTCGGAAAAAAAGAATTTTCAGAAAAAATCAACTTTGTCGAAAAAATCCTGAAAAATCACGAAAAATATTTTGAAAGCTTTAAAATAAACCCTGAAAAAAGTTCAGAAAATCCTAAAAAATTTACTGAAAACCCTGAAAAACCAGTCGAAAAAGAAAAGAAAATCGAAAGAAAACAATCAACCGAAATATTTTTCCAAAAATCAAGTGACCTTCAAGCATCAAAAGCTTCAATCGACTCAAAAGACTACGAAGAGTCAAAAGGTTCCAAAAGTCCCAAAAGCCCATTATACGACACCCTAAAGTCACCAAAGCCGCTTCATCTCGAAAAAGAAGAATTTAAATCACGAGACTTTTCCGAAATAAGCCGAAACACCTGGAGTCAAGGTATAAAACTAATCCAAGACAAGTCAATCTTAAAAGAAAAGCAAGTCATCCGCGACGGGCAACGATTCGTTGAAGGTAATGTTTTAGGCGACTCGAACTTCGAGAAGGCTCCAGGACTCTCAGAAGAAACAACATTAAAAACAGTAAAAAACATTCAGTTCAGCAAGACACGTGCCTTGTTTAAACTTCAAAATCGGAGAAAGCAGAAGTTTGACTTCGAGTCTTAATTTATGGCTTTTATAATCAATATGCAGGAATATGGAAATGTGCTTAACTCCTTCAGCGACTACCTGATTTATGATGACCGCAAAGGAAGAGTGCTGCATACTAAGTACTTGAATCGAGGACAGTTTCTTGAAATGTGGAGATTTCACTTTAATAGACTTAGACCTGACTTCTCGGAAATGGAATATATGAACTTTTTAGTCGCTCAAAGAGGGGTCAGAGGGTTAGTTGCTTGTTTGAGGAATCAGAGTTTGAATGAGTTGAAAAGGGAAATCACTATTCATCCCTCCAGCTTTCTTGAGAAGAATACGGATTTGGTTTTAAGCCATATGAATTACTTGGCTCCAAGTATGGCTGCAATGGTGATTCCTAAAACTCTATCGTGGGTGGATACAACTAAGAATTTTATTTATTTCCAGAAAGTACTTGCGAAGCTTGAAGGGTATGGACTTTTGTATCCAGAATTTCATTATAACTGGACCAATGAACAAAAAGTGGTTTATGAAGAACAACTTTACCAGTACTTCAAATCACTTTTAACTAAAAACTAGGATTAGTTATTAATTATAGTTATGATTTCATCAATCAAAGATTCAAAAATGGAATTGGTTGTCATGATTTTAATCTGAGTTTCCTCTTCTTCATACCTAAGCCAAGTGCCCTCTTCATCCCTGACATCCATACAAAGCAAAGAACTCATTTTTTCCTCTCTCAAAAACAAAAGCCGGTCATCCTCTCCTCGACTTTCAGGACAATGAAAAAGGCCAGCTTTGCAAGAGGCCCACTTGACCATGAAAGCGATGATTCTTGTAAAAACGTTGGAAAGTTCAGCTTCTCCAAATAAAATCCTTGCTTTAGAACTCCAAGGGTCGGGAATGCCATCAACTCCGAAGGGTCGAATATAATTCAAGGCTTCATTGACACAGTCAAAAAGCATTTGAAGGTAAATCTGCCGCGAAGGTAATTCAAGTGAATGAAATAAAACTTTCAACTCAGAGCAAAGGTCAGGAGGTAGAATTAACTCAAGAGTTGGAAATTTGCTGAGGATTGTTGAAAAGTCTTGAATTAATGTAAGCTTGTGAAGGGGCTCTTGGTAGGCTGGAGTGTTTATCGCGTCTAATACGTCTTCTTCGGTTTGTTTTAGTTCTTTTGACATCAGTTCTAGGTATTCTACTATGAACTCGATTGAACTATCGACTTCCCGTTCTGAGTCTTTAAAAGGAATCAGCCGTAAAAAAGAGTAAATCTCTGAATTTATCAACTTCTGAATAATTTCAGGAAGATCTTCTAATAAAATATGACTCGAAGACTTCGGCTTCACACTAATTTCATCATTCAAGTTAAAAGACTTAAACCCTTCACCTTTACATTCATCTCTTCTCGGACTTTTAATAATTTTCAATTCTTTTTCAAAAACATCCTGAATCTTCTCATTTTTTTCATTCTGAACAATCAACGACTTATTTTTTTCACTCTTCTCCAAAACTTCCTCATGTAATTCATTCACTTTATTCACAATAGAGCTCATAAACTTCCTCGCCCTTTCAGACAAAGGTTCTCCATTATTCTCAAACAATTTCGAGTTAAAAAAATTTTTATTTTTGCTTGTTTTTTCATTTTTCGGAGATTTCATAGAAAAACTCGAAATTGTCTCAGAAAACCGAGGCGATAACTGCGGAGAAAGAGAAGGAGACCTGCTCTTGCTCTTCAAAGTCTCTGAATTTTTTTCTAAATTTTCAGAACGCGATGAAAGTTGAGGCGATTGCAGGTCAACCGGGTTAAAAAAAGAAGTCTGCAGCAGGTCGTAAGGCGACTGTTCTGAGGCCTTTTCGCCTGAGTCTCTTTCAGGAATTTGAACAGCCTTGTAAGATGCAACGATTTTCACTGGGCGGACTTCTTCAATTGCTGTGAAAAAAACGTCTGAGGCCTCGAGGGGAAAAACTTTAGACTCTGGAGAAAAATGGAAGGATTGGGAAAATTCTTTGCATGAGGATGGGTCGTTTTTTATTGGCTGGATTGTGATTTTTGAAGGGGTGGCTTGAAGTGGTTCGAGCGAAACGCAGGGCTTTGGGACTTGATCAATTTTTTGATTTGAGGTGGTTTCAGCGGGATTTGGAATTTCAGAGGTTGAAGGGTCTGGCAAGTTTGAAGAGGGTGGAAATGATTTGAAGTCGATGAAAGATTTTTGATCTTTTAAGGTTGTGTTAACTTGAGAATCACATTGGAATTTTAAGTTTGGGTATTTTGGTGAGTTGCTCTCGAGTTTTGATGGCTTTTTTGATGAAATTTTAGAGGATTTTGAGTCAGTTGGGGAAGTGGCTTTTTTTATTTGTGGGAAAGAGTTGGAGTCTGGGATGGGCTCTTCGGGTTTTTTATTTTCAGTTGTTTTTGAATCTTTTTTATCTGATAGTTTTAAGGTGTTCATTGTTTTTTCGTTATTTTCTTCTATGAGTTTTTGAGAGGTTAATTTTGGCTGTTTTTCAATTTTTTCTAAAATTTTACAACTTTTTTCAGGATTTTCAAAGATTTTACTTGGACTTTCTAGAATTTTTTCAGGATTTTCTTTTTGTTTACCAGAAGATTCAATATTTTTTTCAGTATTTCCTGAATCTTTTTTATTTTTTTCTGAAATTTTTAATTGATTGATTGGTTCTGGTTTTATTTCTTCCATTTTCAAATTGAATTTCTCTATTTTTTCGTCTTTTTGTTGAAAGATTGTTTGTTTTTTAGCGATTTCTCCATTTTCATAGAAATTTTTGCTGATTTTTTTATCTTTGACATCTGAAGAGTGATTTGATTCACTTTTCTGCTTTTCATTGTCTTTTGTGCTTTTTGTCCAGTTAATTGCTTGAGACAAGCCAATTATTTTTCCTTGATAGTTCCAGTCGTTCTCTGAATCACTTTCGTCACTGTCTTGGCTTTGGCCGAAGTTGATTCCAGAACGAGGCTTGCACTTTTCTTGGTTTTTCATGAGTCCCTTAAACTCATATGAACTGTCATCATATTGTTCTGAATTTTCGTTATTGTGTTCAATTATCTCATCACTTTGACTGTACTGTTCTTCACTATCCTCATAAGCCTTAAGCTTTCCAAGATCCAAGCTTTTGATATTAGGTCCTTTTTTAGGCGCCTTGTGAATATTTTCAATTCTTTCAACCAGCTGTACACTTTCATACGACCCTGAGTCACTATCAAGTACCTCATTCACATCTCCAGGTGCATCTTGAAGGTACTTTGAATTCATGTCATCCTCCTCTTCTGAAAACTCAGAATTTTTAAGCATAGAAAGCGACAACTTAGGAACATTGACTTTTTTTTCATTGATCTGTGCCTTAAACGACTGTTTATCAATGATCAAGGTGCTGCCATCAGAGTCAGAAGAACTTTTGACTGATTTATTTAATTCTTGAAAATCAAGAGTCTTTTGCACCTGGACCTTATTTTTTAATATCTGAGCTTTGAACTCTTCAACAAAAGCACTGTTCGAGCCAGAGTACTTCGAATCTAAGAAGTTGACCCATTCTTCTCTTTCAGTGATTAAACCGTTTGAATGATACGAGTCACTTTCCTCATAAGACTCGAATTTTCTTTGAAGAGACCTGAACCATCTTTGAATAATGACCGCTGCTCTGTTTTCTTTAAACTTTCTCATGATCTCTGGATTTTTTATGAACTTCGGCGATGTCTCGATTCTCGGACGAAGATCTTCTGCTTTTCTACGCTTTTTTTTTATACATTTCAATAACCCGGCCTTTTCTTTCAGATTTTTTGATTTTGTTTTAATTTTTTTTCCTATTGTGAGTTTTTTTAACTTTTCTAATGCTTCTGCAGTGTTTTTTTCACGGATTTCTTCCTGGATTCTTCGACTGGATTTTTCAATCATTCCTTTTTTGAGCTTTTCATGAAAAATCTCATTTTTTGTGGAGGTTTTGGTGAAATCTTTTGATTTTTTCTCGATTTTTGTGGTTTTGTTCAAGTCGATGACTTTTCTGTTGCTTTTTCGACTGACTGAGTCTTTTGGAGCTTCTTCTTCTTGAGGCTTCAAGTCGTTTTTTGAGAGTTTGAAGTCGTTGCTCTTGCCGAGCTTTAAAGTCTCGTTGGCCTTGAAGCCTTGAATCGACAGACGCCGGGCCTGGTCCCTTTCTTTTGATTTGATTTTTTTTTCCTCGTTTTTTTCTTCTTTTTTTGGACCCTCTGCCTCAAAAGTGAATTTTTTTCCTGATTTGTTTTTTTCAGTTTTCACTTCTTTCAACTTTTTAGGTTTTTTTAGCGATGCGTTTAAGTTCAGAGGAGAAAAAACATTTAGAGGAAAACGGTCTTGGCTTGGGTTTCTTTGTTTTCCTGGACGTGAGGGAGACATGCTGATCGGTTTATCTTCAGCTTCAGGAATTTTTACTGATATTTTTGAGGGGATTAAGGACTTCTTTTTTGACTTTGGTCGTAGGTATTTGCAGGAGTTTACTTTACGTGATAAGGACTTTGATGATGAGTTCGGATTCATTTTTATGGTGTCCTGTGATGGAGGCGGAAAAGGCTTTTCCATTATATATGGATATTTAATTAATGTTATTGTTTTAAGGGTTGGAAAGGTAGGAAGGACTTTAGGAAAGATGATGATTGTGAATATTGAAAGATGACTTAATCAATTACCCATTCACAAGTCAACAAACTTGATTCTCTATATCCAATATTAAATATTTACTCATTATTTAAACAGATCTATCAAACCCTACAACTTTTTACTTTTTCCCAGAATTCGACGAATCCGCACTTATTTTAAACCTACTCTTATTGCCCTTATCCATATTCTCAAGTAGTTTATTGCTAAATGCTCGTTTTTTATTAAAGAGACTGAATTTAGTAAGTATTTCTCGATACTTGCTCTGGGCCTGGTAGTTCTTCTGAAAGTACTTCGAACTGAGAACTGGTGACTGGCTAGTGATCCTATCAGCGATTCTTCTGTTTTCTTCATTAATTCTCATGATTTCCTTTTTTCTGTTAACTGAGTTTAGAGTGCGAGGCAAAGGCGTAATTGACCGAATTGGACTTTTTTCTTTTGACTTTGCGATATTGATTAACTTTAAAAGAAGCATCAAGTTTTGCTGGTCCAGGTCTTTTTGAAATGAGTTTGATTCGCTTTGCTTTCGAGGTCTGAATTTCATTGAAAGTTTGGAAACTCTTGGAGACTTTTGGTGGATTTCTCGCAGTCGTCTTTGGTGTAGTTCGAGGGAGTATTGTTGATACCTTTCATGTTCAAGACTTGACAAAGAATATTTAGAAACACTCATAAGTTTATTAAAAAGAGTTTATTTTAAGAAAGCTTAACTCCCAAACTTTCCAAACGATTATTGATATGATTATGTTTAGGCAAATGCTTTTTAGATCTCGTAAAAATCGAATGGATCAGTGGCTTAATATTTTTATGAGCAGCATTATGGATTTCTCTCAAATAATTCAAGGAAGTTTCTACATATTCAACTTCACCATCAGTGATTTTGTCAGTGATTTCTTGACTAAATTCCATCAAAACCTTATAAAGAGCTTGGTCATTATTTTGGCTGTCAGCATGTTTTATTTTCTCAAAAAGATCCATCCATTTATTGACTTTTGCCTGGTCAACAGGTCCAGTAATCTTTTTCGAAGGAGTTTCATGTCGTTCTCTTCCTTTATCCCCAGATTTGTTCTCTTCAATTTTTTTCCAATCATCATTTTTTTTCTCATCATTTTTTTTCTCATCATTTTTTTTCTCATCATTTTTTTTCTCATCATTTTTTTTCTCATCATTTTTCTTCCAATCATCATTTTTCTTCCAATCATCATTTTTCTTCCAATCATCATTTTTCTTCCCATCATCTGTTTTTTTTTCTTCAGTTTTCTTCGGGACTCTGTCGATTTTTCCTTCTTTTACCTCTCGATGATCTGATTTTTCACTTCTTACTTCAAGTCTTTCTTCCGACCTTTTTTTTTCGATTCTTGCTTCAACCTTTTCTTCATTTTTCTTCGGAATATGGTCTTGGGAAGTATCTGAAGAATTCTTCCGAGTCTTTTTCAGTTTTGAGTCTTTGAGTTTAGAGGACTGAGGATCAGGCTGGGCGATTTGATGATCTTTTGTCTCTTTGAAGTCTTCTGTCAGCTTTGAAGACTTTCTTAGCTTCTTGGCTCTTGATGAATCTTGTCTTTTCAATGGAAGGTCTTCTTCTGGACTTGCATCCGTCGCTTGTTCTGGCTGCAAGAGACGCTTTTTCAGGCTTTCGATGAAAGAGTTCTGCAAGTTGTCGATCAGAAGATTGAATTCCCTGATTATAGATTCTTTTAGATCCATTTTTATATTGGGAAGGAAATATTTAGGGTACTGATGTCAGCGGATGTTTGGGTTTTGGTAATTAGTGAAAAATTTGAAAGATCTTTATAGGGATTAAGAGTTAGCATCTTTCACTATAAAAATTGGTAAATAACCTCAAATCCTCTATGATTATCTCCTTGAATTCCAAGGTGTGGGTTGAGATATCAATTTATCAAAAATTACAGGAAAAATCTGTTTTAATGTCTGGAAATCACCATTCATGAATCTTATAACCTTGCTGATAAAAATGGGCTGTACAAATTCTCGCACAGGTAAAGTCAACTCCCAACTAAGTTCAGACTGTGACGACCAAATGAAAGAAAACCTAATTCTACTAAAAATCCTAGAATGTCTCTTCATAAACGTCCGTAAACTTCACTGTGCTCTGAGCATGTTATACCTAAGCAAGTGTGCTGAGCAGTATTACAAAATAATAAAAAACTACCGTAACTACTGGCTTTCCGATGCAAGGTCCTCAACAGACGAGCTGATGCTGAGTCGAAAGCTTGAAAAATGCGAGCAAGAGCAAATGAAAGAAAAGTCTCAGCTGCTTGCATGTCGCAGTCAGCTTTTAAAACTCATTTCTGACCTGCACCCTAATTGGCCTGAGTCATATCCTTCAATTTACCTTTTTTTAGCAGATCTGGAAACTTCCCCTTCAGTCACTCAGGCGGCTACAACACTTTATGGAAACTTTTACCTTACTTCTAAACAAGAGATTAAAGAAGGAATCGTGGAATATGGGGATTTTGATGAAATTGAAAAGGAAATGATAAGGAAAGTTAAAAATGTTACTGTTGTGCCTTATAAGGATTCGAGGAAATGTGTTTATTTCACTGATAAAATTGTGATTAGCAGGAAAAAGAAGAGCTTTGCTGGGAATGAAACTGCTCATGTTAAACGTGCTAGCTCGAGGATTGATGAACAGAGGACACTTGCAGTCATTCAGGAAAATAGGGAAACTAGAGAAACTAGGAAAATTAGTGAAAATGTTGAGGGAAGTGATTATTTTACAAAGGATGCCAAAAGCGATGATGTTAGGATTAGTGAAAAAGTTACAAAGGAAGAAACTGAATCGTATACGAAACCTCAAATTATACATGAAAGTGAAGAGTCAAGTGGATACACTAGTGATAGCTATTATGAAACTGATGAGGATGAAGAATACTTAGCCAGATTAAGTGTTTCGCAAAAGTAGGATTAGTGTTAATATCTAAAATTATTGATTTAATACAGAAATATCAATTTACTAGTAAATTACCATAAATTTATCAATTTCTTAAACCTTTGAGCTAAATATATATAACTTCCTTCTTATCAAGGCATAACCATTAATTATTATCTACCAGTCCTAGTTTCCAAATGAAAATTCCGAAAACGAGCTATCAGAGACTTCAGTTCTCCTAACCAGATAATTCCCCTTGAAATTCCCTTTAAACAAATTTAAAATCGCTGAGTCCTTCGCGATACCAGAGTCTCTAACAAGTAAGTCTATATTTTTAATCTTATCAGGTAAGCCCTTAGTAGGTATTTTTATTCTAGAGTTCTTAAAATTCGGGTTAAGCTTCAAGAAACTGCTGGGCGACAGCCGAGGCGACTGAAGACTTCTTGGAGTTTGTGCTGCTTTTACTTCAAGGTTCTTGAAAACCACGTTTTTCGGCTTGGTTAGAACTTCTTCACTGATGATTCTTCGATGACAGATCGGTTTTAAGATCGCGGCTTTTTTTTTGCAGGGCAGAAGCCGATCGAAGGGGTCACAATTCAGTTGAGGTAGAGAAAGATGTTTCATTTTCAGCTTTTGATTGGAAAATGACTGCTGATGAGGTTTCATTATTATTTTATTGATTACAATTTGGTTTGTATTTGAAGAAATTTTTGGATTTTGATGAGTTTTTAAGGGGTTTAGGATTTGAATTGAAATATGGGATTGGAAGGAATTTAAGAGGACCATTTTTTAAATGGATTTAGGGAGTTATGAGGTTTTTTGAGGTATTTAGATGGTTAGGACAGGTTTTTTGTTTGGAAATGGTTTGGATATGGGAAATAACGAGTTTTGTTAGATGTTTGAGAGTCGAAGAATAACTAAAGAGAGGCTTTTGCTCTTTTCAAGATATTCAGTCTTCAAGGTTATTTTTCACCTAAAGATATAATTTATGTTAAATATTTTATAGACATAAGAATCACTAGATTTTCAAGCATGTTAAGAATTTCTTATACTCACTGGTGGTGAGCTCAGGTTTACCATATAATAAAAAATACTAAACCCAACACAATCAACGTCTATTCATTAAAATTACTCCTATTCAAATAAAACCCTCTAACTTAATTTACACTCTTTTCACAATTTTAAAAGTAGATGAAATAGTCGGTCGAGAGTAAGAAAAAGCCAAAGAACCTTTCCCAGAAGGACTTTTAACACAAACACTTTTCGTGATCTGCCACATCCTAAGACATTCAGAAGTCTTTCTCGACTCTTTCACATCAAAAGATCGATTAGTGATCTCTTCAAAGCCTCTACGAGTATTCCCAAAAAGTTCCTGATCCGAAGAAAGCAAGGCCATTTTCCTTTCCCGACAACTCAACAAGTTTCCATTCAATCTTTTTTCTTCCTGCTGAAGTTTCGAGTTCAAGAAATGAACTCCAGCAGTATGAAAATTATTTTTTTTTCCAGGTCTTGCAGAAATAGCTGAGACCTGAAGGCCCTGATTCAAAAGTCTGTATTTTAAAGATTCAATTTGTTTAGAGTCATTAGTTCGAATAGAAATCGTCGCTTTTCCGAGGCTTTTTCCAGTCAAATTATCAACTTCACTTGAAATATTCACGACATGCAACCCTCTGCAGAACGATTTCAAGTCGACTTGGTCTCCAAGTGAGCCGAAGACTGAAATGGTCTCTAATCGCGCTTCAGGCGGAGGGCGAATGCAAGGCTTGGGACTTGAACTTCGGGAGGTGAAGGACTCGCCCTGCAGAGGGAAAAGGTTTTGAGCTGAAGGCTTGAAAGATGTGGAGCGCGTTGTTCGGACGTTGTGGATTTTATCGAAACAGTCAATTTTTTTCACTTTAATCACAGGCGACTCGAAGAAGCCGTTTAAGTCTTTTCGGAAGAACTCGCTTGGTGAAGTACTGTAAAAGTCTCCCTTTAAATGGTCCTTTGGCTTCAGGTAGTCACTTCTTGGGCTCGGCTCTCGACTCGACCCATGCGCGAAGGACCCGAAAGAGTCACGAGTCATTTTTCGAGAAGGTCTGAACCAGTTCTCTTCAGGTTGACTGGAAAAAATCGAACTGCTGAGGTGTTTGATGAGTCTAAGTCTTGATTCTGACATCCGTTAGAAATAATATTAAAAATAATTCTAAATCTTGAAGATTTTCACTTTTCTTGAGATTCTAAGGAAATTTTAGGGAATTTTAAGGAAATTTTAGGGAATTTTAAGGAATTTTAAGGAATTCTGAGAATTTTTAAGGAATTTTTAGGAATTCTAGGAATATTGGTTCTTCTTCGTAATAGTCGATAATTCCTCATGGCCGATAATGAAAAATCCACAAGAGAACTCGAATGGTTTGAATTAGAAACTCGCATGCGCGAACTGATTCATACCCAACTTGAACCTGTCCTCATCAAAGCTCGAGACGACCGCGAAACGACCCAGGTTATGAAAAACAAGATGAAGTCATTAGAAACCCGAGTAAAAAACCTGGAACTTGCAGTTCTCGGAGACCAGTCAGTTGAAACCATCATCGAGAACATCTACAAAAGATGTGCAGAAATCGAGGGCAATCGAAAGCAAGACTCAATAAAACACGACCAAAACTTTTTGATTTTAACTGAAAAAGTCACTACTTTCGACCTGGAAGTCAAAAAATTCAAAGAACAGATAAAGTTGATGGAAGGAAGAGACACTTCTCGAGAACAGCAGATACAAAAAACAAATGAAAATATTGATAAACATAAAGATCATGTTTTGAAAGAACTTGATGCACTTAGCTTGAATTTCAGGGAAATGAACAGGGTTTACCAGGAGGTCGCGATGAAAACTGAAGAACAGGCGAATATTGCGATTGCCAAGGCGAATGCAAATAGTTTGGAGATGGGGAACTATAAACGTGAAATCGACGGCGTCAGGAAAGATGTTGTTGATTCACTTATGATGATTAAGGAAGTAAGAGGACTGAAACTCAATATAGATGTATTTGAAAATGAAAAAGATCGAGTCCAGAATCGCTTTTCTCAACTTTCTGAAGAAATCAGCAAGTTTTTAGATGAATTGAAGGAAAGGGATATGTTTATTGATAAGTATATTCCTATGCAAACTGTTATTTTCATTTCGGACTATCTTTATAGCTTTGCTGATGGATCTACTAAGAAAAAAATAGCGGATTATGAAAATCTTAGCTTGAAGGAAATCAATCGGAATATCTTGGAGGGAAGGGAAATTCTTAAAAGGCAAGATATGGCTGATAAGATCATCAAGGATATGAAACATGTCGAGGAAAGGAAAGTCGAGTTTCAGACCAAAGAGATTAAAAGTCCTTCGAGATTACCTAATTTTTCGGAACTTAAGGAAAAAATCAATTTGAAGAGAAAGGCTTCTTTGATTAATCATGATGAGAAGGAAGTTGATGAAGGACCCCCTCCTCTAACCAAATCCGACGTAGAAAAAATAGTAACATCCCATCTAACAATAGCTCTAGACGCAGAAGCAGGAAGGTTAAAATCCGAGTTAAAGCAAAAGCTAGACACATTCAAATCCTTCCTAAAAAGTTTCAACTCAGAGGCAAGTTCAATGCAAAGCCAGTTCGTTCACGAGTTAGAAAACCTGACATCAAAGATGAAGTTGATGAAAACCGACCTTCAACTAGAAGTATCAGACTTAAAAAAAGAACTAGAAAATAACAAGTCAGAACATTCATCAAGTCAAAACCTTCTGAACACCTTGACCCAGATGACGACCTGTCTTTACGAATTCTCTCAAATCGAGCAAATAATGCAGAGACAAGACGAAGAAGACCGACACAACATGGCTCAAACAATGGAAAAAGAGTTTCAAAATGAAATGGCTTCTTACAAGCCTCATAATGACTCGATTTCTTTACCTTCTGCAAATTTTTCATTTCAGAAAAAGTGTTTGTCGTGTGGAACTGCGAATTCATTGTTAACTGGTTTTCGAACTTCTATTGTTTATCACCCCTCGCCTTTGTTGTATCGGAATAAAAAGTTTGAAAGAGATGAACTCTTGAGGTTGAAAGGACAGATGCTGAAAAAATGCTGGGAAAATAATTCGGGGTTACTTAATTTCAAACATGAGGATTTTATTGAGAAGAGCTTTGAGAAGAATGATGGAAAAACGGAGAAAGGATTTGAAAGGAATTCTAGGTTTAGTAGGCTTGGGTCTATTGATGAGGCCACACAGGATAATAAGGACTTTTTACCGCAACTTGTTTCTCCTTCGGTTAGAAGTAGGGGAAGCTCGAAGAATAAAACAGGTGTTAGAAACTCTTAGCTTTATGTGAATTGTTTATGATTAGATTTCATGGTAGATGATTTTGATTTTTTTGAAATTTTGTTTAGTTTTAGATTATTTTGGATATAGTGAAAAGATAGCTAGAATAAGGAATTACATTTTTGGGTTGATTATAATACTTTTGGATAGAAATCTTTCTAGTTTTTTTACTTTCAATCCATTCACGAGAGAATACGAGGAAATATTGAAACTATTAATATTCAGAATTTTACTATTTAGACAAATATAGACACTTTTAACTTTATTTAATTTAACTAAGAGAAATGTCTGACTATTTTGTGTAAGATATGATTATTCTCTTTACTTGTCATTCTTTTCAAGGTCCAGATGCATCATAATAAAATTCTTAAGCAATTCAAACATCACGAGTCCCTAAGAGATGAGAAACATAAACCAAAATGATAAGATCTAACGTTAATCAATCAAATGTTTTAATTGATACTAAGGGTAAATTATTTAGTTTCCTAGTCTTTAGTCTATAACTAGGGATATAAAAAACAAAGAAAATTTAATGTTGGCGCGAAAAGTTTTATGTTGGGTGAAAGCTTTAAATTTTATTATTTTAGTTCTTAAACTTAATAAGTAGGCTTTGACGGAATATTCTTTCTAGAAGTATTTATATCTTTTCGTGTAAATCATTTTTCAAGTTGATTGATTCAATCTAGGAGGCTCCAGATTAAAATTTTTAGTTTTCGTAAACAATAAATATTCAGACTAGCAAGAAAAACTATTTTAAATACACTCTTAGGGAATGATAGTGATTTTACATTAAGATAGTAAAAATGCTTACCTATTTATAATTATCTGGCTAGTTAATAATAAAAATGATTTATTGACTGAGACCATATTCTAAATTAGAAATCAAATATTAGTAAAATGATAATTTCCTCTAATGAAAACTTAAAACCTTTAACAAAAACCAGGAAATCCCGAAAATAATCCAGCAGATAGCTTTAGATGCTTTCTTGATAAATATTTACATGAACCCCATTCCGTTTTAGGAATTGATTAACAATCTCATCAATCAGTTCTTGAAATTTAATTAGTTAAGTTTTGAAAAAGTTGATATAAGGAATTATAATTTTTTTGGAGTTAAATCTAAATCTAAAAAAGGAAATATTTCTAAAGGGCTGGGTTAAAAAATTCCTGATTTTTTGTCGCATGATAAATATTAAATACTCTCTAAGAGATAAATTTTGATTTTCTCTACTTTTGAAAGAGTTTTAAAACTTTAAAGTTGAAATTTTGGTAGATTTATCAAAGTCTTAAGTAATTCCATTAAAATTGTATTTTCATCGTCATCACCTGATTCAGAAATTTGAAATTTTCTTACTACCCCAATGTCCATTAAAATGGCAGGCCCAAGTACCTTGTCACTATGATGAAAAACAAAAAACCCTGCAGAATCTAAATCATCCAAAAAATTAACTATCCTTAATAATCTTAAACACGATTCCCTCAACAAATCTAAACCCCGAGTCTCCAATTCTCTTTAAAATCTCCTCTTTTTCAATTTGATCCAAAACTGAATCCCCAAAATTTTCAAAGTTTTTGATTAATTCAGTAAGTTTCGGATAAACAGGTAGTTTATCCAGAGGACTTGATGATTTTTCTCCCTCTCGAGTTTTACTGTGCTCTTTTTTGTGAATAGACAACAAACTTCCCTGTCTAAAACTTTGTCCACAGCCGACTTCTTTGCAAACATATGGCTTTAGACCAGTGTGGATGTACATGTGTTCTCGCAAGTTTTGACGAGAGGAGAGGTTTTTTAAGCAAAATTTGCATTTAAAATTAAACCTGTCTCCAAAATCAATGCCTTGCAAGCATGGGTCATCAATCAGAAAATCTTTCATTTATTTGAGAAATGAATATTTATGGTAACTCTAGCTTACTGTTGAAAATTATCAGTAATCATGTAGAATTCGTTTAGTTGTCCTGTGATTTGGCATTATTTGCACAATAAAATTTAATATTTTACGATACTTTTGGAATGTTTTGTTGAAAATTTTAGGAAGGAAGTGATTTTTAGAGGAATGTAAAACTTTTGAATGGAAAATTTCTTTATCATTTTATTGACTTGGTTTTATGTTGAATCATTACTGATGTTGGATATATTTTTAAAGAAAAAAAAATTAGATTAAAATAGACGGTTTTTATGGTTTTTTAGTTTAAAGTCGCTGTTTTACAAGGATCTACTTAGATTTGAAGTTTTGGGAATGGAGGATATGAATTTCTTTTGAATTTTTGAAAATCAGAATAAATTTATATGGAAAAAATAGGATAAATTAAAATGGTTTATAGATATGATAATGTTTGTCTAATTATTTGATATGTTTAAAATTGATCAAATTTTTCAAAATTCCCTCAAATTAGAAACTTGTTTGAAAAATATTCAAGTTTTTCATATTCACTCAAATTTGAACCATGTTTGATAAAAATAAATCTTTTCAAGAATATATTTAAACTCAAGAGAGTAATAATGTTGTTACAATTTATTTAAAATATTTCTCATGTATTATAATCATAGTTATGAAAATGTTCGGATCATTTAATCTGGTAATCAAGATTATTATAAATAAATTCAGAAGCTATTTTAAACTGATTACAATATATTTCATTGATTAATTCAAGATACTTATTGGAAATACTAATTCATCAGCCTACAAATTTCATAAATATCCAGCATTAAGATATAAATGTTAAGTAATTAATTATAATCAAAAATAGTTATTAATTATGATAATTTAAGTAGGATTTTCTTAATTTTATTTAAATTTACACTAGCCAAGTGCTTTGCTTAGTTGTGAAAATACTGTAATTAATTTGGCTACTTTTTACATTGTTTTTAATGGAATTCTTCATTTTTTTCCAATCATATGTTAGACTTTTATGCAGAAATTCTTAGTTTTTATAAGAATTCAAAAATCCTGCACTTATACCCACGATGTTTTAATTAATTCATACAAAAATTTATTATGTAACAATAAAAAGTGTAAATTAATTCAATATAAAAATTTAGTTTATAAAAATCAGAAGTTTTTTGTACTACTTCCATGAAAAATATTTAAGAATCGAATAAATATTACAAATATTGATTCATTTTTATTTAAAAACAAAATGAACCTTATTTTTGAAACATTTTGAATAAGTGATCTATAATAAACATATATCAATTCAAAAATTAAAGTAGTGATCTGATTGTGGGTAAGTGATGATCAACAAAAGTAATATTTACCATGAACTATAGAATATTTGATCTCTACCACCCAGTTTGTCTATAGTTCAATACTTTAAATAACTTCCTGAGCCTATCTAAGAATACTTTACGGTAAGGTTGAATTCTTTAAGATTTTTTAGAAATGTTTATTTTATTGAAAATTACTTGACTTGTATTAGACCTTTAGTTGAACTGTGAAATTTTATCATTCTTACCTTGGCAAAGATCTAAAAATCATAAGTTTAACTGTTTCCAAGGATTTTATATATCAGCATAGAAAGGCCAAATTTTTTATGAATCAGTCATTTTTAAAGTATGTTGTGTTCGGTAACCTTTGCTGATACTAGATTAGCAGGTCTGCACAAAAATTTCTCGAACTTCTAATTGTTTCTTATGCCTTTTTTGGGTTAAATTTAAGAGTTTTGAGAATACGTTTCACGAAATTAATCATTCATTCAAAACTTATCAGATTAAAGCAAATCTGTTTCTAAATTTTTCATTTAATAACTTATCTACAAATCTAAGATCCTAATATTAAAATTTAGTTCTTCTTGAAATTCTGATCAACACAACTTATTAATATATTTTCAGTAGTGATTGGAACAACTTTAGTAACATGAAAATCTAAATTTTCCGCTGTTGATTTACCCAAACATTTTCTTACCTTTTGATAATATTTGATACAACTTAAAATCAAATTAAAAAATGCGTTAAAGCCCCAAGAAGCAGTGACCAAGTAAATTCCTGAATTCAAAACCATTTTTGAATTTGTCTTCTGAAAAATCACTGAAATAATCATAGTGATATAAAAAATCGCTAAAATACTTTCATTAATAAAATGATAAACAAGCCGAATTTTGCTCTTAAAACACTTTGAATACAAAATATACAAAGGAACCTGTTTTTTTATTACCCAAATCGATACCCCTACAATAAAACAAAGCTGAAGTGCTCCATCATTCACAAAGTTCAAGCATAAAACAATGAGAATTCTTCTAACAATAAAAAAAACATAATAAAACCATGAAAAAACTCCTTCATCTTTAAACTCACTGAACAAAACTCCTAACTTTTGATTCATTTCAAGAATTTTTTCTGGATCCTGGGTTTTACTTCTTGTTTTTATTGCAGAAAAGAGAAGAAAAACAAAATAAAATTCAAGATTCTTTATAAAAATTACCAAAAATAAAACACTTGCTACTATATCAAAGATTTGAAAACCATCTTTTTTATCAAAGAACCAAAAACTCAAGGTGGATGCGATAAGTACTTCAAAGAAAGTTTGAAGCCAGATATTGATGAATGCACCAAATATTAAAACATTTAAAATCAATTCACAAATTTTTTTAAGAGGTTTCAATCTTTTTAACAGGTAGAGTATAAATGTCATTAATATTAATACAAAAATTGTTGTTAATTGAACACCTGCATTTATTAGAAAGATGTGAGAAGAGTATCCAAACTTTTTGAATTTTTTAGATATTTTAGAAGAATTTATAGGAACTGAATAGTTATAATGTTTCGAAATCATTTTGATTATGTTTGGAATGCTTTTCTGTATTCTTATGCTAAATAAGAATTCTGAAAGAATTGGGCTGATGTCGATGTTACATAAACAAAGAGCGTAAAACATTTCAGCTGTGTTTAAAAAGTCGAACAAGAGTGAAGGATCAAAATTTAACACTGAAATCAACAAACCTATTGAAAACAAAGCAGTAGTTCCTGAAGAGGCAAATCTTTTATTACTTTTTATCATCTTCGCCAGTTCTTTTTGTTCTAAAATTTCATCAGTCATATGAAGTTCATTAATAAAAGAGCTTCTATTAAGTAGTGAATTATTCTTCGAAGTAATATTTTTTGTAAAAGTCACATTCAAAATTGATTTTTCACTGAAATCATAATCTTTAAGTCTGATATCATAAGAAAGCTCATCAAACCTTTTAATTGAAATCTGACTTTTCCTTCCATCAACCAAAACCAACAACTCTGAATCCACCAAATCATGTTCAAGAGACTCACTAAATTTAATCCTTAACACATTATCCCAGCTGAGCCAAGACTGAGCTTCAAAAATGATCCTCAAACAGATTCCTTCATATCTGAAGCCTTTCTTGCATTCACACACACCCTGGCTTATGACAGCATTTTCGTAACATTCATTGCAAAAAAAGTAACTTTGACATGAAAGACAAAGATTTGGGCAACTTTCGCAAGTTTTTAAATGAAAATTGTAATATTCTCTAGTTTCACACTTCTTGCAAGTCTTGTTAATCACTTGAAAACCTACATCACAGACTAAACAAGACATATCTTCAAATGATTCACATGAATTGCAATGATCATCACTGCATAAGGAGCAAGAAGTTTCATTTTTACATCCTTTTGAACAAGAGGACTGACAACTTTTACAAGAAATCTCAGAATCATTGAAAAATTCATGAATAGAACATGTCGGAAGACAAAAAATCGATTTTTTACAATTTTCGCAGTCCAAACAGTTGGTTGAAGTAAAAAAATCTGAAAATGAGGTCACAAGTTTAGAGTATATTTCAAAAGAATGCATGAAACCTTTATATGCTGATGGATCTTCTGAGTATCCTCCTATAAAAATCAAGGAATTTGAAGAGTCTTTAAAAACAACAGACTCGAAACTAAAGTGACTTTCATCATTATTGATATTCAAGCTGATTGTCAAGATATTTGAAGAGTTAACAAATAAAACCACCTGATTCCACTCATCTTTTTTCACCAATAGCCTTGAATTAACCACAGAAATATTTCCATTATAACTAAATTCACTTTGAACAGCAAAATCATTCAAAAAAAGCTTTAAATAATCCCAATTTTCCGAAGTTTGATTTACCCAGTTTTCCTTTTTAATGAAGATTAGACCAGAATCTTCCTTCGTCAAAATCCAAACCACAAAAGCGAATCGATTACTGAGAAGAGTCACATTTTCAAAGGCAACTTCAATAAAACTATTCCCTTCAAAATAAACTCCTTGTCTGTAACTAGGAAATATTCCAAGAGTTTCTGAATAATTCAAAGGTTTTATTAACCCTGAAAAGTTGTTTATTGAATCTATAAAATTATTAGAAACTCTTTTGAAGTCGAATTTAACAATCAGCTTATCAGTTGAATCTTGATAACAAGCACCTGATATGTTTCGATAACCTACTGGGCAACTCTGGTAGCAAATACCTTCGATTAAGGTCCCTATGCAAGACAAGCAATCAAAAGATGACCCTCCTTTGCAGGTTAAGCATGTTTTACTGCACTCTAAACAGCTTGGTTCTGAAGTATCTTCTTTTTGATAGAAACCATTTGAACATATGCATTTCCCTGATGATAGTTCTGTGTTTTGATCTTTGCAAGTTAGGCAGTGGGTTGAATTTATACAAGTTTTACATTCTATGGGGCATGCACTGCATGTTAATGATTGATCACTGTGAGCGTTAGGATAATAAAAGCCTTCTTTACATTCACATAAACGATTAGAATTCAAGAATGAATTTTGATCATTACATTCAATACAACTAATTGAGTTTAAACAGGTTTTACATTCAGCAAGACACTTCTCACAGACTAAGTTTAAGCTTTCGTCTGTATCATAAAAACTCTCTTTACATTCACATAACATATTGGAATTTAATAATGAATTTTGATCATTACATTCAATACAGCTACTTGAGTCTAAGCAAGATTTACATTCAGGAAGACACTTCTCACAGACTAATTTCGAGCCTTTTTCTGAATCATAATAACCCTCTTTACAGTTACATAAAAGACTTGAATTAACAAAAGAATTATTATCTGAACATTCTGTACAGCTACTTGAGTTTAGACAAGTTTTACATTCAGGAAGACACTTCTCACAGACTACGTTTGAGCTATCGTCAGCATCATAAAAACCGTCTTTGCAATAACATAAATGATTGGAATTTAATAAAGCATTTTGATCATTACACTCTTTACAGCTATTTGAGTTTAAGCAGGCTTTACATTCAGGAAGGCATTTCTGACAAACTAAGTTTGAGCTATCGTCAGCATCATAAAAACCCTCTTTACATTCACATAACATATTGGAATTTAAGAAAGAATTTTGATCATTACACTCTTTACAGCTACTTGAGTCAAAACAGGTTTTACATTCCGGAAGACATTTTTGACATATCAGTCTTTGGTTTGTTATATCTTTTATAGTATAAAATCCATTTTTGCATTGACATAACGAGCTTGAATTAAGAAAAGCATTCAAATCCAAGCATTCTAAACAAGTATTTATATTCCTACATTTTTTGCATTCAGGTAAGCAAGCCTTACAGTTACTTTCAGATTTTCCCAATGCAGTTTCATTAAAATATCCATCTTTGCATAGACATCCAACTGAAATACCAGGTAAAGCATTACTATCTCTGCAAGATGTGCACTTATAATAAAAACTACAAGTCAAGCATTCAGGGTGGCAAACAGCATCAGCGCAATGAGTAGAATTTCCTGATAATCCACAAATGCAATACTTTTCGCTTCCATTAATAAACGTACTATTAAATAAACACGAAAGAGGACTCAAACAAGTTATTTCATTAGTGCAGCCATAAGAACAACTACAATTTAATCCGTTAGCACTTTGAGTTACTGGAATATTCAAAGAAAGACAAATATTTTTAGAGTTTTCTTTGAATGATGTCGGGCAAGGACTTGAGCACGGCACAGTAAGACACTCAAAAAAACTTTCTGAAAATGAATACAAAGTCGAAATTTCAACCTCTGAATCAACTATCAAGAATCGATACATAAACATTTTCATACTTTTTCCACTTGAACTTAAAACTTTCCCAAGATGAAAAGTCAAATTATAACTTGACTCTGAATAAGTCGATGGAAAACTTTTGATAATTTGATGACCTCCAGTTATTGAATATTTCAGGGTGGTGTTATTTATGGAAAAAACTAAAATCTCCCAAATACCTGCAATGGTTTTTGATGTTGAGAAGGTGGTATGTCCTGATGGGGTGCAGATTCTTGTGTCTGTGCAGTAAAAATCTAGAATAGTATTGGGAATCCTACCAATTGTTAGTCTTTGGTTCAGATTAGAAGTGAAATGTCTTCGCAGCACAATAACATCGTTTGATGAGGTTTCAGCTATGTTAAACCAAACGATTATACTGAAAGGAGAATACAAAACTGGGTTTTTTGATATTAGACTGTTTGGAGGTGAGTTAATCATATTGTAATCTTTAGAAAAATACACCCCTCGGTCTGAAAAAATAACATCATTGACTTCGTTTAAATGGGAATTGCCATTCACCCCATGAAACCCGTTTCCAGAGTAGTCAAAAAAAACTTGACCTGTGCTGGTTCTAAAGCGATAGTCGATGATTGAGGTGCAGAAAAATAGTTTAAGCAAATGACTTAAAGCAAGAACTTTCTTCATTTGAATAATTATACCTGAAGGCTTTGGATTAAAATGAGTGGAGAGAATAAATTTTAAACAAAGGTGGAATAAAATTGAATTCAACTAGTTAAAAGAATGATAGTTGAACCCTACTAATAATATAAGCGATTTTAATTTCTTTGTTTTAAAAATATTCAGCTTTACTTCTACTTTATTATTCGCTTTTCGTAAATTTGAAAGAAAGGCCTGGAAAATTTACAATTCTTTCTAAAACAGTAATAACCCTAGACTTGCAGTAATCATCACCTTGTTATGGATTGCATAAGCACAGATATCTAGGGTCAGTGTAAAAAATTATTATATTCCTTCTGCAATCACATTTTTAATATTTCTCCAACAGTCCAACTCAAACTTATCCTAGTAAATAGTTTAGCAGAATTTTCTGGAAAGCCAGAAGAAAAGTATTAAAATTGATACTTAATAACTTTGCCCTCTCAATTACTTCAGAAGGCCTGATTTAATCTTTGATAGTCGAAATGACTTTTAACTTTGTAAAGGGATATTATCAAATTTTTCAATATTTAAGAGTAAGAAAGCCTAATAATAGATTAGATTTAGCCAGTTTAAGATAATGTAGTCTTACAAGTTGATCAAGTTTTATAGCATTATTTGATTACCATATTTAAAGATTATATCTAAACTTCAAGATATAAAGTATGAAGTTTATTTTAGCTAGTTAAGAACTGAAATTCAGCTATAGAATTTCTAAATGTTAGGCATTCATCATTACTAACCCAAATATATCCTTCTTACTATGAATAAAGCTGATACTTCTCTACTAAATCAAAATTTCTGGGTTATTCCATCGATAATTTATTATTCAACTCAGAATAATGACTTTAAAATAAAGATTTTAGATATTGACTATTCAGTTTTCATCATTTATCTAAAAAATCGAATTTACTAATTGTTCGCAATATCTTTAATGAAGGAAAGTTCATAATATTTGAAGATCTGAAAATCTCACATCAGTTTAGTAAAGTTTTTTAAGAAGTTTGAGTTACTACTAATAGTTTATATCTTGCTAAGGCCTAATTCTAATTACCTATCGAATAATTGATATCTTTGGCAGTTAAATTAAATAAGTGATTATACTGATCGGAGTTATCAGCACTAATTTCACCTATTTTATACTGATAAATTTGAAATTTTTAAGAAATGTGAATTTCACTAAACCTAATGGAAGTCGCTTTTTCCTTAAAAATAATTAAAATTTTTACAACATGCTTGTTCAAGATAATCATTTTAATGAGCCTATAAGATTTTCAAGTAACTATAAATAAAGAATTTTCTAACTTTTCACATCCAACCAATCAAAAACCACTACTTTAGAGATCAAAGAAATTCAACAAAAAATGCAAAAATTATCCTACAACAATAACAAACCCTAATACAAAATTCTTCAATCAAACTCTAAATTATCTATCCTCCTTCTTCTCATCAACCAAATAGCAAGACGAAGGAGTCATCAAGCTAATATTCCTATCTTCAAACATCTCACAAACTCCCAACTTACAAAATCCATCATCCTGATAATTGACGATATTAGTCCAAATCTCAAAAAAAGTATCAACAAAGAACAAATGCGTGACAATCACAACATACTTAAACTCCTTGTACCTCAATTTAAACTCATTCCAAACATTTCTAGCCCGAGTGGAGCTATTCGCCCAAGTTTCAGGGAAAGTCGGTCTCAACACATGCAGTCCCTGCACAATTTTAACATCAAGTTCATCTTCAAGTACATGAGTTTGACTTTTCGAAAGTACTCTATCAAGAATTCCATCCTGAAAATACTTCGGCGACATCATTTCACTGAACCCTTCCTCAACAATAATCGGCACATCAAGTAATTTAGCTAAAGGAGCAGCAGTTTCAATACACCTTGTAAAAGGCGATGAAAAAACAGCAACTTTTCCATTTTCCTTCATCCAGCTCTTGACATGACCAGCGGCGACAACAGCTTGTTGAAGTCCGACTTCAGTGAGAGGCGGGTCTCCTTCAACCCTTGTGACTCTTTGTGTCTGGGCATAATCCGCACGTTCTCCATGTCTCAAGACGAAGAAGATCTGACTCATATTTAAGACTATTGAATATTCGAGTCGACCTTAGAAGTCTTCTCAAAATTTCGCAGTGTTTTCTGTCCTGTTGACCATGGTCGAAGGACTAACCTGTGGACTGCTCCATATTTAATTATAAGGGGTTCTTGGGATCTTGTCTCGAGAACTGAAAACTTCTTCTGCAAGCTTTTCAGGCTGCTGGATTTTGTGGGAATAACGACTACGAAGCAATTCGTTTCCTTTCATCACTCGTGGGTCTGTTATTATGTCGTCTAAGTCGTCGTCTGTCACGATTATGTCTTCGGCTTCGATGTCGCTGACTAGACTGGAATCGGCATCGTTTTCACTTTGGACCTGGTCTAAAATTGCTTTGATTTCATTGTTGCCGTAAGTTTTTCTTAGTCCTTTTAAGACTTTCTCGATTCCTGATTTTTTGGCGATTTCTCTGAAAGTTTTGTAGCCCATCAGGGTGTATAACAGGCAAAAGGTGTATTTTACGACGAGATCGTTTTTGTAGTTTAAGTATTTTATTATTGTTGGAATCACCTCGTTTTTTACTTCTTCGAATTTTAACTTTGCTGAACTTCGAACTGAGAGATTCATTAAAATTCCTGAACAAAATTCTATCATTTCTTCGTCGACTGCGGAAATTTCTTTACGCATTACTTTTATTATCCATTTTACCATGTTTTGGCTGATCATTTGTAACTGTGCTGATTTTGAAAGAGATAGTTTTTGCATTAGACTTAGGGTGTAGGTTCGAAGAGATGATTTGGATTTTTCTGAGATTAGGATTCGGAATAAAGAGGCAACAATATTTTCCTTGGTCAACAAGTACTCCCTTCCCGGTTTGCTAAACGACATAACATTCATCAACTTAACCGTAAACTCCTGCACCCTTTTCGAAGAAGCCAAAAGTCGATCAATCAAAACATCATGAGGTTTGGTAGTACACAGCAAGTTATTCTTAATAAAAGCTTCCAAATACCTTGAAGCCTCTTCCTGACTACTTTGACTAAGTTTCCACCTCAACGCCTGAAGCAATGCACAAAGAGAAGTCTCTGAAACCAAAGTGCAAAGATCCGTACAAATCAAAGTATAATTAAAATGCATGAAATCTCCACTTTCCCCAATCGGGTTAAACGACATTTCTGGAAAAAAAGACCCAATCTTCGGAGAACTTCCTACTTTCGTCAAAATCCTTCCTGACTTCGGCGACTGCAGCGGAAGTGAAGGCTTGAAAACGTTTTCCAAGATGGAAGGACTTGACGAACGAGGCTGTACTAAGGATAAAGCCTGTGATTGCACTTCAAATTGCCAGTCTGCTGTGAAAAGATGCTGAAAATTCGAGTGGGATGATGGATTTGAAATGAATGGCAGGGCAAAGTAAGGGAAAAGATCTTCTTGACTACTGATGAACTCGTTGTTGGCCTGGAAGAATTTTTTTAGGTCTTCTGAATGGAGTTGTCGATGGTCTGATGAGATGTGAAATGTGTAGAAGTAGATTTGAAGAAGGACCTCGACTTTTAGTGAAGATGGCGACTCGAGGATCATTGGTCTCCATGCGGAAAAAAATAGGTCTTTTTCTCCTTGTTCGAAGAATTTTAATAGGTTTGAGTTGTTTAAGGTTGTTAGAAGCTTTGATTCTTTCTGAGTGGGAATTACTTCTAAGGTACGTAAGGTGTCGACGTAGTTGTTTTTGCTTAGGTAGTCCTTGATTGCGTTCATGATGGTGTGATGTAATTCGAATTTTGAATGATCCATTTATATAATTTTGATGTGGGGTAAATCTTGGAATAAATTATGGTTAGAGAAGGTTATCAGTTTAAATTGCAAGAAAGGACTTTGCTTATGAAAATAAAGAAATCTATAATTTCCATATTCAATCAATTACTATACAATTTTAATCCCGAACTGGGCAAACCTGCAATCTCCATGAATCATCGAGTACTTTTCATACATGTCAAAAACATCAATTTCAAAGGCACAAATACTTCTAATCATATTGGAGTTATGCATATGCAAAGGTTGATTTTCACTGAAATTAACAGACTGTCCTTCTTTCGTTTCAACTTCATCACGAGCGAATCCCATAGAAATTCCATAAACTCCATTCCTCGGAACAAGCATCTGAATTTGAATCCTGACAGTTTTTTCACTTCTAGCAACCAACAAAAAGCTTTTACAAGGGACTCGATAGAAGAACTCAACTAACACCCTAACACCCTGGAAGTTAAGAATATACAAATAAAACAACGAGGTGTAACAAGGCAGTCCCAAGGCAGTTTTAAAGGGCTTCTCGATTTCCCTGGGAGAAAAGTGAAGCTGAGCATGAGGCAAAATAATAGTATCAATCAAAGAGTTGTATTCAAGAACACGATGATCTACAACGTAATGCGTGAAAATAAAATCGCTTTTTTCAGTGCAGAACGTGCATCGGTTTTCACCTACTTCGAAGGCACATACGAATTTTCCACGACTTTCGCAAACTTTACGATGATTTGAATATTCGCTCATTCTGACACTTGTTCCGCAGAGGTTGCAAATGATTGAAATCATTCCTAACATCTCTTCGATTTGGATGCTTCTTTGAAGTTCGCGTTTGCAATGATAACAAATCACTTTTCTTCTGTAACAGTCGGTGCATATTTTTATATCTGGGTGCTGAGGACAGGCGAAAACGTACCCGCTGAAGGGCTCTGTGCAAAATGTGCAGGTCAGGTAGTTCACGCATTCAGGGTGCAGTGAAAAGGACTGAGGACTTAAAGAACAAGAAGAACTGGCCGAACGTGTTTGAGTGGACGGCGAGGAGGGCCACATGAATAGACTTATATAAATGGGGCTTTAATCTTATTCTTATTCTTAGGAATCATCTTCTGCCCTGCGGACTGAACTCATGGGGTTCAAAGATGAGCTAGTGGAGTACATTCCTTTATTAGGACTCTGATGATGTCTTCCTGCAGCAGTAGTATGTTTTCCCATATGAATATTCCTTCGAATCTCATGATTATTCTCCATATCCCTCTTCAAATTTTCATATTTCTTAACCACAACATTAAATTCCCCAGCTCTCTGAATTTCCAGCTCATTAAACCCAGCATGATGTCTTTTTTTCAAATTCTGAAGCTTTTTCTCATAAACCTGCTGAAAATTCAAAATTCCTTGATCAACAGCAGCTCTTTTTTGATCAGCAAATTTCGACTCTTCAAAAGCTTTAGCTTCTTCAATCTGATTATGCAAGATCTGAGCGTCGGCATATTTTCCTGCTTTGATGGCCTTTTCCTTGCACCTTGTCATGTTGAGTAAAGCTGAGCTAGGTTTGAAAAACATGTGAAGAGTGCTTTCAAGGCGTTTTTTTTCAGCTAAAACGTCTTCTTTACGCTTTTTGTTGAATTCTTGGATCTCGTTTTCACATTTTGAGTTGTAAGAGTCGAAGAGCGTGTCCCAGGTCTTGTTAAGGGAGTTTTTTTCTTCTTCGAACTGTCTTTCGAATAGTTCTCGCTCGTTGTTCTGGGAAAGGATAAGGTGGTCTAACTGCTTCGATTTGAGCTTCTCTTGAAGTTTCGCTATCTCTATTGAGGATGTTTCTGCTTCTGAGTATTTGTTTTCTATCAGCTGTTGTTCTCGAAGTTCTTGTTTCTGTTTCAGAAGCTCTTCTAAGTGATGCAGCTGCTCGCCTGTTGCCATTTATAAGATTCTTTTCTTCGGTTTTTCAGGAGTTTTTAACTAGAGAGGTCCTTCTGCTGGCTTGGTGAATACAAGCAGATCGCTTTGGTACTTGATGGATTTTTTGATATTAGTTTCACAGCAGCTTTATTTTTAAAAATCTTTTGAAAGGAAAACTGGAAATTTAGGAAGATTGTATTATTTTAGATTTGCTCTAAGCAACTACTTCTTTAAGAATTTTTTTTATTATGTTGATATTAAGTCTTCTTTAATTACTTGGAGTTGCTTTTCTTTTTAGAATATCTCCATTCAAACATATCAAATTTAGTAAAAAGTGCCTAGTATCGATTTAAAATCACTGGAAAAGATTTACTCATCATTCCAATATTTGCAAGTCTTTATTTAATTTGATTAATTCCACCAAAAACCTCATTTCTTATTCACTCATCATACTTATCACAATTCTCAAATTCCAATCCATAAATCAAACCGTTTCAACACAAATATCTCTCTTCCCTCGTCTTTCTCTCAAAAGTAACTCATTTCAAAATCATACAAAAAACCATTTCAGCAAATGTCGAATGACTCCCTCCTTCGTCTCTTCAACTGTGACCATTTCACCTTTCCTATGCTGCTAGAATACCTGAACTCCAGTAAGCAAATCGAGATTTTATCACATCTTATCTCAAAAATCGCATCTTATCCGCTAGAAACGTACGAATTTTTCATTCCACAGCTGCTTAGCCTATCATTTCACAATCCAGGATGCAATGAAATACATAGAATTCTTCTCTCTGCTAGTATCGATTCTCATTTATTTGCGCTTTCATTGCATGGACATCTATCAGCATTCATTTGCGCTTCAAGCGAAGAGAAAAAAGAGTCAATTGAAAGTCTTTTAGAAAGTCTTGAAATGGTTATCGTCAATGCTCGGCTACCAAAACATTTCTCATCATCAGCCCCTCCACATTTCTTCGACCTGCCATCAGAAGATTCTGAAATTGATGGATTCAACAGAAAAAGTATTCGCTCAAACTACTACTCTTATCAAATGAGCATTATTCAGTTACTCTGTAAAATCAGTGTCGGGCTTAATCAAGTTCCTAATGATGAAAGAAACTCAAAACTTGAACTTTGGCTTAAAAGTGTGAATAAAACTATTAAAAATACAAGAGAACTTCATAGAAATTGTAATAAATCTGAACAAAAACTTTTTAGAGGTCCTGTAATTGGACTACGTTTTTTTAATGAGCCTGATGATGAACCTGCTCAAGTGGTCCGAGTACATTTCGACAAAAGTCTTTGTTTTTCAACGAAATCTCGAGTTCCATTCAAGCTAATATTAGAAACAATCGCAGTAGACGAAGAAAGCCATTCCGATCACCAGACAATAAATTCCGCTCCAGAAGATATACCATTTGACCTAAACACATTAGACATAGAAGGAATCGACAAGACCTTAGACAAAAACGATAGATTTAAAGGATACAGCGAATTCGTGCAAGGTGCAGAGAAAGGTCTAGACTACTTAAAATCAAGAAAAGAAAGCGACAGCTTCGAAGTTCACGACCAAGAAGTCTGGGGCGAGTCCTGGGAAGACCTAAAAAAAAAAATCAGAGAATCCTCCGAATGGGGCGCGTTTTCATCCTGGAAGCTTCGAGGCGTGATCGTGAAAGGACTTGACGACCTTCGTCAAGAGTACCTCGCAATGCAGCTGATCATTCAAATCAAGCAAATCTGGGACGAGGCTCATCTTTCTCTCTACCTTCGGCCTTACGAAATCAGAGTCATCTCTCACTACATGGGAATGATCGAGTATATTCCCAATGCTTTATCAATTCATAGCATTAAAAAGACCTTTCCCAATTTCACATCTCTTCGTGAGTTCTTCGAAGAAACTTGGTCAAATTCTTTTGAAGAAGCTCAAAGAAACTTTGTTAGAAGCATGGCGGGGTATTCATTGTTGAGTTATATTTTAAGTATCAAGGACAGACACAATGCAAATATTCTTATTGATAGTAAAGGACATGTCATTCATATTGATTTTGGCTTCTTTTTAACTACTAGTCCTGGAAATCTTGGATTTGAAAGCGCTCCTTTTAAACTTAATCATGAACTTGTGCAGGTCATGGGAGGACTTGATGGCGAGATGTTTGGGTTTTTCAAGATTTTACTTTTGCAGGGATTTTTAGAGGTTAGAAAACATGTGAATAATTTTATGGTCACTGTCAGTGCTATGGGAGCGGATTCGGGAATGGAATGCTTGGGAAACTTTGAAGAAGCTGTTGAGGGTATCAAGGACCGGCTGCAACTGGGACTTACTGATGAGAAATGCATGGCTTTTATAGAAGACTTGGTTTACCAATCGACGAATAACTGGAGAACTGACAAGTATGACGACTTTCAGTACTTGACTAACGGAATTTTGTAGGTTTCAGAATTGAAAGTTTCAAATTTTTAAAATTGTAGATTATAAAGATGACTGAATATCTTGATGATGACACGATTAACCAATACGTTCAATATTTCGAGTACTATATTAACCAAGGCGAAGAAGAGAATGCCTTTCAATATGCGAAAGTTTTGGCCCAGAACTTGGTTTCTCTTGATATCCAGGTAACAGGGACTCTCCCTCCACCTCAGCTGAAGCAGCCAGTGCAACTGAACCCTGGGTATCCTCAGGGGTATCCTCAGGGGTATCCTCAAGGGTATCCTCAAGGGTATCCTCAAGGGTATCCTCAAGCCACAGTGAATGTAAACCCGAGCCAGTATACACAAAATATACCTGGGAATAATCCAGCGATTAGACCACCTCCTCAATACCAAGGCCCAAGAAACGTTCCAATAGTTCCAATGAACCAAGCAAATCTAATGCAAGCAGGTCCAACTCAAATGTTGCGATATCCAAATGCAGGTGGCCAAGTCAACAACTCAAGCCCAAATTCCACATTTATAGCAGGAGTGGCTCCAATTCCCATAACAAGACCTCAAGTGCCTTTAGCAGCTCCGCCAATATACGGAGGAGCAGCGAGCCTAAACCCTTACACTCAAACCCCCGGTCTAGGCTATCAAAACCCTGGTCAAACCTATCAAATCCCAGGCTTAAACATAATAAACGCACCTCCTCGATATTACCAAGGAAAATAATTAGCTTACAAGACCTTCAGTCCTTTTAACTAACTACACTAGCTGGACCTGACAAATCGGATGAGGTCTTGGCAAGACTCCGACAAGTGTCAAATTTTTCAGTTCTTCTGTGATTTCCTCTAATTTTTTCCCCTGGTCCTGTAGGTCGACGATGAGTGAAAAGGTTTCTTTGATAGTGACAAAAATGCATTTCATAGGAAGTCGAGTTTTCCAGACCAGCATCCATTCAGGGGTGGGTTTCCATTCTTCTTCTTTAATCTCGATATGTTGAACTGTATTCCGCCGGTCTAGGTCTTCAGTGCTTACATGTGTGTTTAAATAAGAAGTCCTTTGAACCAACTCGTCTGGACCATGCGCGTTAAGGCCGAGGATGAGTCCTTCATTGATTTGTTCTAACTCGATAACCCGATCATTTCTTTCACTAAAGACCTCATCACAAGAACTGTCAGATTCATCTTTCACTTCCTCAGATTGAGACTTTTCTGAATGATTTGAAAGGCTGGACTGATCTGAATGATTTTCTTCTTCGCTCATCGATTCGGCTTCCAACTCGCCGTCAGTGGCCTGGTCATCTAAATAAACTTCATCAGGAGTATCGACCTGCATCCTGATAATCTTATAAAACGATTCTTTTTTCTTCACTAAAAAATAAACCAAATAGTTGCAACCTTCCCACTGATACTGAATCAAGTTATTAATTCCTTGAATCACGTAAAAAACATTTAAATGATTCATTTTTCGAGATAAAAGCCAGGATTTTTCAGTTAAATACTCAAAAACTAAAGTAATCAACTGAGAGTTTTCTTGGCTTATTCGGATCACGAAAGCTGAAACGTTGCAAAAAGTTGCGAGGATTGAAGGGAAGTGCTCTTGATGCTCGTATTGTCCTGCGAGGACTAGTTTAAAGAGAATCTCCAACAAATAGTTCACCTCCGCAGTGGTTAAAGAGACGGTGAACTCGCGGAAAAGACTCAAAGCGTAAAAAACTGAACTGAAGGACTTGCAGGTCTCTCTAGGATGAAGGTATTCGCGAGAGCTTAAAATCGTTGAGGCTATTGAAATGTTCTTGTTAAGTGCGATGTACTTGCAGTAAAGACTGCTGACAGTGAAAAGTTTTGAAATTAAGTCTAAAACTGTTTCGATCTGCTCTGAACCTTCAAGGCGATGACTGGCGAGTAATACGCAGTATAACACTTTATTGATGTTTTCGTCTGATAATGACTTAAAAAATTGAAAAACGATGTTAATCTGGCCTTTTTTTCGCTGTTTCAGAAGATCCTTCACAAAATTCACATCTTCACTGCAGGCCTGAGTTTCCAGGTCCTGACTGAGCATCAATGACAGGACTTTACAAGTCGTTGAAACCAGTTCCGGGCTTTTCTGTGTTAAAGTTTCAATCAAAGCCACTAAAAACTCCTCACTAATCAAAATATCTCTCGTCAACAACACCTTAAAAGCATAGTTTCCACCCATCAAACAAGAAACTAAAACCTTTCCAATCATTTCACGTCTTTTATTACAAATCTGCGAGTTTTCCACAATTGTATGCGTTGTGAACTGGTTCATCGTCATGGTCTGTGAAGCAGAAGATCCAAAAAAGTGACTCGAAAACAAACCAATACAAGCTTTTAAACTTCGATAAGCCCGCATGTTGCAGTCCCAAAAGAACTCAAGCCTGTTCAGCTCGACAGTGACAGGAACAACAGAACTCAAAAAGTTCAGCGAGTTTTCACATGATCTTATTAAACCTTCACCCAATTCTTCAACCTGCAGCCAAGCAACTTCTAAAAATTCTGTCGAAAGTTGACAAACATGTATCAAGTTCATCGGCTGGCTCATTAAAACTTGTGACAAGTCTGGAATCTGCACAAAAGGTGATAAAGTCTCGAAAAGGCCTTTCCAGAATAAAGGGTCTTCGTAAAGTCCTGATTCAGACCTGATACGAGTCAAGAAATTTTCATTAAAAGCTCTGATGGAGGAGTTGGCTCCCATATAATTATGAGTGTTGAAAGTGCTAAACTTGTTAAAGTCACTTGTGGAAACTGGTAAGAAATAAAAAGTCTTAAAGATTTCTCGTCTTCTACTATTTTTCTACATCATAAAAAATACCACCCTGGACTTCAAGTCACCTTTCAACCTGAAAGGACCCGATGCGGAAAATGTGAAGAAAACGTGGAAATAACAACGATTTCCAGTCATTATTTAACTTGTTCTCAAGAAACCCGCACCCTGAACATCGTACAGGAAGACTCTTCTGAAACATGCAGAACCTGCAGGTTCTGCAAAAGACGGTTTCTTCTGGAAAGGATTGAAAAACATCAACAGGCCTGTCAATGGGCTTCTAAGAAGCGCCCTGTCTTCGACATGGCGAAAAAGCGCCTTCCTTTGCTTTCTTTCACTGAAAGACCGAATTCTTTAAGAGTTTCTCCGAAGCGCAGTCCTCCATTGCTGAAATACCCGAATTCTAAATGGCAGAAGCAGCATCTTCAACTGATAGAATCACTGCGAAAGTCGAAAAAAACTTCTGTTTATGCGGATTATTTACCTTGTAAGTATTGTTCTAGGAAATTTGCTCCGAATATTGCGGAAAGTCATATTGAGATCTGTAAGTTTATTTTAAATAAACCGAAACCTCCTCCTGTTGTTTTGAATTTGAAGAGGACTGTGAAAAAAGTTAAGTCGATGAAGGAAATTTTTGGAAAAAATGAAGGGAATGGAATTTTTTTAAAGAAAAAAAAAATTGATTTGACTTTGCCGAGGACTGAGTCTAGGGAAGAAAATAGAGATGATGATGGGGAAGTTAAGGAAATTGGATTGGGTCACGGAGTTTCTAATACTCCTGCTGTGCAGAGGAAGAAGAAAAAGGGGAAAAATGGCCAGAGTGCTAGGTTTGATAAATTTGGAAAGAGAAATATGGAAAGGAAAATTAGTCTTAAGCAGATTTATCAGGATGATTTAGAGATTAAAAGAATTGTTTTGCAATGTAATGGATGTGGATTTGTTTCTGATAACTCCAAATTTTGTGTTAATTGTGGAAGTCTTAGTTTGGTTAAACTGGAATCTTTATAATCATTTTAATATCCTCATCTATTATTGAAGTCTTCTATCAGCAATTTCATCACCCCATTAAATTAAACATGCAAAAACAACGCATAACTGCACAAAGTCCAAAGGTTCTATTTTTTGATAACCAAATATCCGACCTATGCCAAAAAATCTCAAAAAAAATAGCCCAAAGCATATTCTCATCTCTTCAACCCGACATAAAAACATTGACCACATCTCTTTCCTTTATTTCCACCCCTCAAACCGCATCAAAAGCCTTTTCAACTCTATTAACCCTAATCAAGCACTTCCAAAACCACCAAGACACCGCCTTATGCTTAAAACTTCTCTCAAAAGCTGACCAAATCATCCCCTACGTGAAAAACTCTAATTTATTAACTCAGTACTCCAAACTAAAAGATCTTCACCCATGCACAGCGACAGATGATCCACCTTCCAACAAGCCTCTTCTCCAAGAAGAATTCCTTCAACTGATAAACGAGCCAAGTTTCCCTTTCTCAGTTTCCAGCTCAATGAACTATGCATCAAAAGAAAAAGATTACTTCAAAAGATCCAAAAGGCCTTCAACTGCTGGAAAACGCAAACAAATGACCTGCCCGACACCTTCTCAGCACTACTCAAAACTGAAGTCTACGACAAGGCCAAGCTCTGCAAAAAGGCCAAGTCTTAACAGATCAGGACAGTTCGACTGTTCTGAAGGCTTTAAAGGAAAAACTTCAACCTTTCTGAATAGTTTGGCTCAAGAGATTTATGGAAAAAAAAGGAATAATTCTGAAGATTTCAGTCAGAGAATAGAACTATTGACACCCCCTAAGACACCTGAGGGACTTATAAGGTTGAATATTTTGATTGAGTCGCAGAAGAGTAATAGTGAAGGACTTAGAAAACCTTTGGGTGTTGGGAAGAGGCAAGAATTTAGTTGTGATAAGGAAAGAGCAAAAAGTAATGATCAGAAAATTAGGGTGTTAAAGAAAAAATTTCGGGTTCAAGGCAGGGCTGTTGAAAAAGTTGAGGGAAATCATGAGAAGGATAAGGGAATAGCTGAAAAAATGCAGAGTTTTCAGGTTAAAAATGGAAAAAAAAGCCAGGATGTAAAAAAAAAATTAAATGAAGGGAGTGGATTAGATCATCAGAAAAATGAAAGGGAAAATTTTCAGGGTGTTGAAAAGAATAGTCAAATCATTGAAAAACATTTTTTGAGGAAATGCCTTATTGTTAAAAAAATCATCAGCGAAGAGTACTTAGCTGCTGTTATAAAAATTCAAGCATTTTTCCGAGGATACCTGGCAAGAGAAAAATTTTCCCTGATAAAAAACCGGAAAAAGTGGGAAAAATCTCTAGTTTTGTTACTTGAGTATCATATTTTTTACATAAAAATTGCGAAAATCCAAGATTCTTTCAGAGTTTTCTTAGAAACTAACGAAAAAAAATCCAGTTTTGATCTCAGTCCACAAGAAATGCAAAATTTCAGTAAATCAAAATTTTTCTTGCATGAAGGAATTCTAAGATATTCTCAAATCCAAAAGAAAGCCACTGAATCTTTTCTTCATTTCTGTTCATGTGAATCAGTCATAAACGGAAAAACAGTCGACGTGTTTTTCAGCATCAACAAGAAAAAAACCATCATAAAGGCCGAACTTCAAGATGAGGAAAAAGCCTTTGAACTGACTATTCCAATGACTGAAAACAAAGAAATTGATTATTTTATCAGAAATTCAGTAACCAACTACCTCACGATTTCTGAAGGCCAGTTGAAACTCGACTATCCCAAACAAATCTCTGAAAAAGTACTGGTTTTTCATGTGAAATGCAAACAGTCAAAGAAAAATTTGACTATTTTCATATATAAAGTCATTTCATGCGAAGGGTCCCAAGTCGAAATCTGCATCATCGACAACTCGACCCCTTCCAGGTCAGTATTTTTTATCCCAGAGGAAAATTTTCTGCCTTTCTTCGAAAATTCAATTTTTCCTCACAATAACTCATTCATTTACTTCTTCGCGATTGACTATAAAACCCCAGGAAAAATATTAGAAAAGTTGAATTTTCGATTCATTGAAAGTATTAAAAAGCAGATCTCTCAAAAAGACTTGATTTTCAGATGTTTTGTGAATACCTCAAATAAAAAGAAGTACTTGTTTGAATGCCTTCATCCTGACCAAATCCTTATTTCATCTCTGCAGCTTTCTCAATCAGAAATCAATTCTTTATTCAGAGTCAAATCAGGTAAAATTGAATCATCAATAGAAATGATTTTAAACAACTTTACCTTAAAAGAAAATTCTTTAATTCCAATTCCAGTTCCTAAAATAAGCACAAAAAAACTTACCCAATCAGTTGATTTTTTAAAACTCTTAAAAAAAGTCCAGCTTAAGTTCAGAGCACGATTCAAGAGAAATAAAAAAGCTTTAGAAAACTTAGAAATTACTTCAGTTTTTCATCAATCTAAAAAAATCCAGGGTGTTATTTTTAACTTCAACGTTTTTAAAGTAGTGCAAGGACTGATCATTGAAGTCTTTTCAGATCAGGGATGCTTGGCTTATAAACTAATAAAAAACCCTTTGAGGTACGTTTCAGCCTTGAATAAAATCGAAGACTTGCACAAGTTGATTGACGCTACTACCGTGATTGACAACAAAATCGTCATCACCCGGGCACATGCAGATATTTACGCAGACGACCCTGAAAATTCATTTTACATAGAAACCAATTTCATACCAGATGAAGAAATAGAAAACTCTGAATGGCCAATTTTCTTAATAAAAGAGCTGAATTACGTATCTTACATATTGAAAGCAACTATAGATAAGCAGAAGTCGTTAATAGTCAAACTGATCTCATTGAAAGGAAACTTGAGTCATTTGACCAGAAAATTCACTCATTCTGAAATAGTTAAACATTTAGGGATCTATGACCCGAAATCGCTTATCCCGTCTTTAAGGATTTCTTACGGCTCCATCGTCACTTCAGACCTGGTCCGTTATTCTCTTCCTGCTGCAGTCGATGAACTGTTAAACGTTCACATCATATCAAAAATCGCTGTGCGTCAAGGAATTTCAATGTACTTGATCTGTGCGACTTTTGTGGAAAATACTGAAATTTTCGAAGAAAGTGAATTTAAATTTTACGCTAAACTTAATTCTTCTTTAGAAGGATGCAGAAAAACTACCATCGGGCTTTCCCAGGCTGCATCGATTACTGGAATTGACCAGAAAGCAATACTGGCAATCGCTGAGCATATTAGTAAAAATATGGTTGTTATCAACAGTGATGAATTTTATATTGACTGCTCAAGACCTCCTGTTGTTCTTGATAAATTCGTTGCGAAATTGCAAGCTTTAATAAGAGGCTATAAAGCTAGAAGGAAGGTTTTTATTAAACTGGTTTTTTTATTTAAGGAAAACTTTAAGATACAAGGATCGAGTTTCACTATTTTGGTTTATGCACTTTTTAATAAAAACTACTTGGCTGCGATAAAAGGCTTCGATGTCTTCAAAAGTAAACTCACTGAAGGGTTCATGGAGAAGTTTTACAGGGCGGGAAATAAAAAAGTCTTTGTTTTTGAAGAAGTTTTAAAGAACTTGAAAAACTCTGATAAAAAATTCACTTTTTTAAAAGAATCTGAGTCTAGGTCGCCTCTTAGAAGAAGACCCACCATTGAACTTGCAAAAGCTTCTGTGGTGCCTAACTTGATGAATATATTAAAGTCGAATACTATTCAAACTAATGAAGATTATGAACTTGTCACTACTTTCAGCATCACTCCTAATCTTTACACGTTTTATGTTAAAGTTTATCAGAATGAATCTAGAACTTTTTTAGAAATTCTTGTTGATGATGATGTTTTGACTAAAAATATAGGAAATTATGTTAAAGATTTTGAGTCTTTTGCGAAATTGATCCATGTGGATATTGATAGGAAGAAAATTATTATTGAAGAGAAATGTATTTTGAATCGAATTGTGTTTATTGATGGGAAAAAAGCGAGTATTATCATCTTCAAAAATAAAAATGGGTACTTCTTGGATGGATGCACTTTAGATCACAAAAGACCTAGTTTTATCTACCTTGGTGATAATGCGAAAATAAATTCAGTAATGACCAAGCTTCGAATATCATCTGGAAAGATTGTTTTGAGTCATTTTTAATAATAATCTAAAATAGACTATTTTTAAACTTGGAGTAGAGAAAATTTCAGAAGTTTATTAAAATCTCTGAAATCTGATATAAAATTTTTCGCATCTATTACTCGAAATCATTAAAGAATTCAATTTATTAACTGTAAAGATGAAATCATCAGTCGAAAACTTTATCGAGAAGATGCTCGCATTATGTGAGTGTCCAATAATTTTCATTTCTTATCCGATTTCAGAAGAAGCAGCCTCACCTTTCGGTATCTTTTAAGTAGTCCTTTCAAAAGATAACCTTGAAATAAAAAACTCTATATTTAAACTTGTCCCTGAACTTTCAGTCTTAGAGGTGAAACTAGTGCCAGGGTGCATGTCACAAAACAAATTCAATTTAATCTTGTTTCTTGTGACATCAGATTATCCGTATCTTGATGGAAAAGTCCAAGATGAAACTATTTCGACTAATGATACACTTACAGTAGATAAGATCGTTCTTGAACCTAGCGATTTTTTGAGGAATCAAATGGAAGAAATGGGAATTAGCCAAGAGTTTTCACTGGAACTCAGTGAAAACCTGGCAGATGCCTTTGCTAAATGTGAGTTTGATGATAATGACTGGATTAATTAGAGATTGAGAAGTAAGATTAAGTGTAAAGAGTAGTATTGAGAAGGCTTAAAATTTAAACTTTATAAAAATAAAGAAATTAACACCCTAACACCCTGCAAAATGGGAAAGGTTTACTAAAGTTACTGACATTAAAAACACAATCTTAAAGTAAGAAATTAACACCCTGCAAAATAAGACAGGTCTTCAATTTACTTAATATTATTCTAAATTTAATCAAAACATCAATGAAATTAACACCCTGAATAATCAGAAGTAATATAAAATATACTTGATATTATATTGAACTCAATCAATAAAAGTAAGAAATTAACACCCAGCAACCATCATAAAGATCTAAAAAAGTTACTTAATATTATTTAAGATCAAGCATCATGATGTTCTTCAAATGACCCTGTTCCTTTAAGCACAAAATCAATATCAGGTCCTCCTTTAACCACAATTCTATACAAAGACTTATAAAGCACCGCAAGTTTCGGCTTAAACATGATATGAATAGCAATCGGAAGTTTATCCTCAGCACAATTCGGTAAAGGCGCAGCAGGTCCCGTTGGCGTCATTTTCAAAGGTATAGAAGGTCCTGGCAAGTTCCCTTCACTAACAGAAAAAACAAAAACTTCAGAATCATCAACAATTCCAGCATCTTCAACTTCCTTTTTAGTCATAGTCTTAAGTTTCGATGCAGGTTTTTTGGGAAATTTCAAATACTTAAGTTCCCATTTTGCATCAACAGGGCTGACATTCACCATAAAAATAGTAATTTTCTTATAATGCTGGGTGTTAACAACTCCAAAGTCCTGTTCAGTCAAATTTTTAAACTCATCACATTGAAAACTAGACATGACAAGTTTAGGTCTGTAAAGCCTGGCTTCTAAATTAACGAACTGTTCTTCATTATTAGAAAATTTGATAGCAAGTCTTCCTTTAACAGTACTTCTCGCCACTTCAGGCCAAGCGTCGAGGTCATTCGGGTTAGGTTTGATGAACTTGAGTCCAATCATCAAGTTATCCTCCGGGGCAAGTACATGTTTTTGTACTAAAGGAAGATTCGAGCTACTTTTTTTAAGTTTCAAGTTTTCAACAGCATCAGCGACAGAGCCTCCTTCATAGTCTTGCAAGGCAAGAGCGGCGGAATTTTTAAATCCTGTAATAATAAAAGGTCCAGATTCAATAGAAACATTAAAGCTCAATGCAGAATTCGTCACATTAGTCAAGGACAAGTCCTTCGCCCCAGCAGGTCCAGCCAAGGCATAAGCATCAAAAGCGACATAATGATTCCCATCAGCCCTGGGGACTTTATCCACATGTAAAAACGGCCGAAGTGTTCTAGCCTGCAACAAAAACCCAATTTCTTCAAGTTTCGTTTCTTCTCCGTCCTCATCAATCAAAGGATGGGCAAGAGCAATGGCCTGATGCAAAATTTCTTCTTCCGAATAAAAAGTGACATTAAAAGTAAATTCAGACTTCCCTCCAATAACACAAGTTTTAGGAGAAATGTCAAAAGCCGATTCACTTTCTTCAGGTTCAAGTGCTTGAAACTTCACATCAAAAACATCAGGTTTTTCATCATCTGAAACAGCAGCCATTACAGAAGGTTGCAGAGAAATACGAAAGATGTCATCAGTGCGACTTGCAAGTGACTCATAATTAAAAACTTTCCAAAAGAGCTGAATGGGTTTCGGGCCTGAGTTGAAAAGTCGAATTTTTCTGCTAAGGGAGCCTTTTATAGGGACTGAGCCTAAAGAAAGTACCAGCGGGTCGGACTTGTAGTTTATCCCCAGCTGGTTAGGGACTATGTTGAGAGGAGAGCCCTTTACCCGACAACGAACAGGAATTTTATGAGGCTTTAGACCTTTCACAGCGCTGACGAGGAGGTCTTCAAACTTTCCACAGATATCATTGTACATGGTGACAGTCACCAGCTGTTCACTGTACCCTTGCAAAGTCCCTTTCCGAGGCTCACATACAAAAGCTATTCCTTGATTATTACCCAAATAAAACTTCTGACTCTTTTCCAACTGTTTCGTAGCAGTAAAAGTTTCCCCTTCTTTTGTAGAAAATTTATTCTGGTGTTCATGAGCATCAGTTAAAAGTGGAGGTAATTTTTCTCTTTCTTTCTTAGTAAATTTCGTTGAATTCGCGAATTTTACCTTACTCGGTTGTTTTACATATTGTAAGGCTTGAGTTTCTTTTGCTTTTTTCTCTGCCAGGAGCTCGTCATGGTACCTGCTGGGTTCAAACCTTTCACATCGCAGGTCAAAAGTCGTGGAAAGTCCTGAGTTGTTTTTAATGAGAAACTTGAAAGTCCTCGGCTCGCTGATGTTGACAGTCCCGAAGTCGACATTTTTAAGAAGTTGTTCAGGAGGAATGCTGAGAGTCATTGAACTGATGAAACTTTGACGTTCACTTGTATTGTAAAGAGAAGGTGGAAGGTTTCCTGGCTTTGAGTTAACGTGAACACTTTCATCAAAAACAACGTAAGCGATTTCTAAACCTTTTACTGTTGCAGATGTGAAAATTCCAATTTCGCCTTCCATTCCTTCGACGGTGCACATCCAGACCTGCTCTAGTTTTCCGCCTTCGAAGGGTGTTACGGTGAAGGTGCAGAGGGTTGAGGAACGAGGAAGGATTTCACCTGATTTCGGACTTATTGTGAAGGAACAGTCCTCCCGGCTGCTGTCCCAGTTGAACTTCGCTGAGATGTTCCCGAAGTTCACTAGATTCACTTTTCGCTCTTTTGAAGGAACTCCTGCTGAAAGTGAACCCAGGGTAAACTCGTAGATGTCCAGGTACACCAAAGGTCTTTGAATGTCAGCCACTAGTGAGATGAAGGACGATTCACTGTTGTGAACTTTTATCTTCAGGATCTCCTCGATTCTTTGAACTGTGTCTGACTGAAGAGAAATCAACACTTCTTGATAACCTTCACCGGCTATCTGAAAGGACTTTGGGCTGATTGAAAGAATTTCACTGTGACTTTGAATAGAAATTTCGACTGAGTTTTGATATAAATTTTGGACTTTTAACGTTTTTTCTACTGTCTCCCCACAACGGACGATGCCGAAGTTGAGGTCTGGACAGTCTAACTTGATAGTAGGTCCAACAGCATTTCCAGAAATCATCAAGTAAAGTGGAAGACCATTTTCAACAGTGCATAAAAAGTACCGTTTATGTCGGCCAACACTTTCAGGGCGAATTTTAAAAGTGACTTGAATTGAGTGCTTCGCATCAATCAGGCCATTTTTCGGATTAAGCTCAAAAAAAGCTTGAGAACTGGAATCAAGGTCCTGGACTTCTTTAATCTCGAATTTTACAGGGCCGTTGTTGCTGTTTTTCAATGAAACAGTCCCTGAGTACTCGACACCCACTGCCAGGTCTTCAGGAAAGCAGTAAAAAGGCGGGTCGAACAACAGTTGACATAAACTTCCTTCACCATGAAGGTTAAACTTAATGTAAGGTATCGGGGGAAACTTTCCGTTACTTCCTAAAAATAAAGTCGAAGGGTCTTTAAATAATGGAGACTCTTGAAGCTGCTTTGAAATGTGAGACAATGCAGGAATTGGAATGTTTTCTACGAATAAGTCAGCGAATTCGTTGAATGGATGAGAAGAGGTCGGAGCGAAGGTTATTTTAAATTGTTGCAGGGATGATGGAGGCATCGTTCCTTGGCTTGGGCTTATTGAATAGTGGATGTTTTGAGGGTCTAATGAAATTATCTCGTCTGAAGTTATGTAGGTTGACCAGTGGTAGTTCACTGGAAGAAGACTTGCGTTTTGGATGTGAAGAACTCGAGAACACTCTGATTTTGGATGACTCTCTTCGAACCATATCGCGCTTAAGGGATTTTCTTTGAAGTTTAATTGCTTGTCGTCGATTTGAACTACGTTTAATTCTAGTGTCGCACCATGACCCTTAAAAGTATAATAATCCGATTTCTGATTATCACAAGCAAGTATAACTTTATTCTCAACAAGTCCTCCTTGAGTAGGTTGAAAGCAAACATAAACATCTACAAACTGTCCAGTAGCCAGGTAAAACTGAAGCGGAAAAATAGTAAAAGGTCCAGAAACCAAAATTTCATCTCCAATATCCGGATCTTTGCTTTCATCCAAATGAAAAAACTTGAACCCAGCACTTCCTCCCAAGTTCTGACATCGAAAAACCGTATCAACTCTATCTCCAGCCCAAGCCATTCCACATTCAAGTACTTTAGCCAGTGTAAGATTAGGCGGTTCTCTCTTAGCTTTAATAGGAACTTGTAAGACTTTTCCTTCAGTCTTGATAACAAACTCGTCTTCAAAGTCGGCTAAAGACGAGGCATGAAAGTGTATCTGGACCTTTGCACTCATTCCAGGAGCGATAAGACCAGTCTCATTATCCGGAAAGAGAACTGAAGCCACACTGAATAAATCAGTCGCTGGGGGAAGGACTTGTATTCTACGAAGAAGACCCGACACGTTAGTGATGGTTACTTGGATCTCGTAGATTCCTCCTTCTTCGTAGTCAGTAAATAAAACAAGGTCTGGACTCACTCGAAAGGCGGAGTCTTTTGCAAGAACTCCTAGTTTTGGGTTATCGTAAGGAGGCACTTCTCGGGGGTTTTTCAAAAAGGTAATTTTCTTGTTCATACTTTGAACTAACTTCCTGTTGATCGCCTTGTCTACCTCGTTCATAGTCTGCAGATAAAGAGGAAGCTTCTTACTAAGCCTTGCCCGGGGGTTGAAGTTGTCAAGAGTACTATCAGGTTTTAAAGTACGGATTCCTTCCATTTATGTTTATATTCAAGAAACCGATACTAAAGTCCTCATCCTTCAAAAATCACTTTTATTATTATGGCTGACAACCTCAGACAAATAAAACTTCTTGGAGAAGGAGCTTTTGGAAAATGCTATCTTTGTGAAGATAATCGTGATAAAACCTTGTGGGTCGTGAAACAAATCGACATTTCTCGCATGACTCCTCAAGAAAAAAGAGAAGCTTATCATGAAGCGAAAGTCATGGCGGCCTTTGACCACCCGAATATCATCAAGTTTAAAGAAGTTTATACAACTACGAATGGAAAGTTGAATATTGTGATGAACTATGCAGATGGCGGAGACTTACAGTCAAAAATCAAGGCGCAACGTGGGCGGCTTTTTTCAGAAAATGAAATTTTAGATATTTTTATGCAGATTTGTCTTGCGATGAAACATGTGCATGATCGCAAGGTACTTCATCGGGATATCAAGGGACAGAATATTTTTTTGATGAGGGGAGGAATGATTAAATTAGGAGATTTTGGGATTTCTAAGGTGCTTACTAATACTATTGATAAGGCAAGGACTATGGTCGGTACTCCTTATTATTTGTCACCTGAAATTGTTGAGGGAAGACCTTATAGCTTTAAAAGTGATGTTTGGAGCTTGGGGGTCTTACTTTATGAACTTTGTACGTTGAGACCTCCTTTTGATGGCACTTCTATCAGGCAGCTTAGTGTTAATATTTGTAGAGGAAATTATCCACCGCTTCCTGCACATTTTTCTAAGGAGTTGAAGAATTTGGTTAGTATGCAGTTGAATCTTGACCCATCAAGACGACCAACAGTAGGCCAAGTCCTAAAGCTTCCCTTCATAACCCACCGAATAAAAAACGTTCTAACCGAAAGTGTAAGATTTCAAGAGTTTTCCCACACAATCCTCCACAACCAAAACCTATTCTCCCAGCCAAAGCAAGACGCGAAGCATCGAGAAGACGAAATGCGCCGAAAGATGGAAGAAGAAAGAAAAAAACTCGAAGACGAAAGAAAAAAACAAGAAGAAGAACGAAAAAAACTTGAACAAAAAATAAAAGAAGAAGACGACAAGAGAAAAGAAAAACTTTTAAAAGAAGCCGAAGCCCGCCTTCGAGAAGACGAGTTAAGAAGAAAAGAAGCTGAAAGAAAACGACTCGAAGCTCAAAGACAGCCACTTCCAATCAGAAGAGACCCGAGTCGTGAGAAGCAACCAGACTTCAAACCAAAAATCAATGAAATCCCTCCTTTCCGCGGAGATCTCAGACAAAACGAAGTCATTCCAATAAGAAATCAAAGAGTTAATGAAATCTCACCTTTTCGACCTGGAATCGAAGCAAAGGTCTTAGAAGTTCAGGAAAAAATCGCTGAGGCCAAAGCAAAGTTAAATGAAATCCCGCAGTTCAGGGGAGACGGCAAATGCAACGACCCTGTTAAACCTGAGGAAAGGCCGAAATTGATAGAAATTCCACCTTTTCGACCTGTGGAAGAAAGAAAAGTTCAGCCTGTTGTTAAAAATGATATAAAAAATCCAGTTGTTTATAAACCTCCTCCTGCTCCTGCTACACCTGTGGCAAAGTACAACCCGTATATTTATCAGAAAATTGAAGATTCTGTGGATAAAGTTGGGAATAAAGAAGCTGAATTCAAAGCAATTTTTAAAGAACCTGCTGTGAAACAGGAAAAAGACTTTAAAGCGAAATATGATGAAATTGTTAAGAAGAAAGATGAAGAAAAGAAAAAAGATGAAGATAGTAAAAAGAAAGGGGATGATTTGGATAAACAAAGGGAAAATAATTCAAAAAAAAGAGAAGCTGAAAGGAAGAATATGTTGAGAGATATCAAAAAACAGAAGAGGAAACAGAAGAAGAATAAGGAGGAAAATTTGATTCAGTGGCTTGGTGATGTCAAGTTAATTGTCAAGCCGGAGAATAGAGATGAAGCTCGACTTATTGAAGTTCTGCAGAATGCTGTCATGGATTCGAGTGAGGAAGAGGAAGTTATTCCTGAGCTCCCCAATGAAGAAGAAGAAGACCTTTTCGAACGTGAAGACCGAATCGGGACAGTAGATGTTTTAATCCTAGATCGCGAAATTCCTGAACTTTCTGACATGCGTTTCTTTATCGAAGACCGCTTCGGCAGAGATGAAACCTTCAAAGCTTACCAATTATTAAAAGAAGCAGGACTTTCAGGCTTAGATGAGAAAAGTTTGGAGCAAGTAATGAATAAAGTTCAAGCATTTACATCTCCTTCTAAAGCGCAAGAGTTTCTGCCACTGATTGAAACTTTGGTATTTTTAGAAGGTTTCTGTTAATTAATCCTTTCATTTCTAATTTATGAATAAAATGTGAGGCCATTATAACAAGTCAAATGGCGTTTAGGGGCCTAGCAAGAGTCGTACCAATGAGATCACTTACAACCTTGCTCACTCCTCAACAAAGACGGTTCTATTCCCAACAAGAAGGAAAAGCCGAAGACGAAAAGGCCAGGTCAGAAGACCCATCAAGTCCTTCAGCTGAAGATGCCAGATTGAAAGACTTGGAGTCAAAATTCAAAGCATTAGAAAAAGAAAGCTATCATTACAAAGACTTATACATCAGGGCGATAGCAGAGCAAGAAAACATCAGAAAGCGACTCTCGAAAGAAGTCGAAAACGAAGGAAACTACAGCATCACTAAATTTGCAAAGGAAATGCTGGAGGTCAGTGATAATTTGAACAGAGCTATCGAAAACACCACTAATGATAAAATCAAAGATGACCCAAAGAAAAGTATTGCTGATCTTATTGAAGGTGTTGCGATGACCAGAGATATTCTCAAGAATGCCTTTGGAAAGTTTAATATTACTGAATTTAACCCTACTGGGGAAAAGTTCGACCCTAACTTTCATGAAGCTCTTCTCGCTTATGAGGATAAGAAGAAGGAACCTGGAAGTGTTGGACAAGTTTTTATGACTGGTTATAAAATCAAGGATCGGGTGTTGAGAGTTGCGAAAGTTGGAGTTGTTAAGAAATAGTTATGAGTTTATTATGTTAGTAGTGATGGAAATTATTAAAATTGTTGAGCTGGTGTTTATTCTGATTATTTATTCTACTTTCTTAAGATTTTTATAAAAAAGTCTAATTTTCTGTTCTTTCATTTGAATTTTTTTCATTTTTTAGTTCTATTCAGACTTATTTTTAAAAATAATGAGTGTTCGTCACATTAACTCCTTGTCTAAAGACTCAGGAGAATACGAGCTATGTCAAGATACAATCCCATCTGAAAAACTAAAAAAAATCCAGCTTTCCTGGTCAAATCTTTCTTATTCAGTTAGAATCAAAGGTAAACGCCGAGAAGTTCTGAAAGGAGTTTCAGGTTACGCTAACCCTTCAGAGATCTTAGCAATCATGGGCTCATCAGGAGCTGGAAAAACTTCTCTATTATCAATGATTTCAAATCAGCCTCATTCTTCTCATCATGTCCGCACTCAAGGTGATGTGAAATTCAATGGAGTACCAATAAAGAACTTTAATTACCCATCTTATGCTCGATATGTAATGCAAGAAGATATTTTACTTCCCACATTAACCGCAAGAGAAACAATAGAATTTTCTTATCAACTTAAATGTGGAGGGACTTCCCGAAAAATGACTGAAAAAGTCGACTCTATAATTGAAGAACTCAACCTGAAAAAGTGCCAATATAACTACATCGGAGGTCTCCTCACTCGTGGACTGTCCGGCGGTGAAAGAAAACGTGTTTCAATCGCAGTTGAAATGATAGCAAGTCCCAGCATCCTAATTCTCGACGAGCCTACATCAGGTCTTGATAGTGTTTCAGCTAAAATGGTGATAAACCTGCTGAAAACCCAGGCATCTCAAGGAAAGACAATCATTTTAACTATTCACCAACCAAGCCGAGTTATTTTTGATATGTTTGACCGCCTTGTCTTGATGGTTTCAGGTCATTTCGTGTATTCAGGTGCAGCGAATCAAGCAAAAATTTACTTCGACGATTTAGGCTTTGTTTGTCCAGAACGTTCTCATTGCTCTGACTTCTTCATGCGCATGTTATATTTAAAAGACTCAAACTCCTTAAATACTGAAGAACAGTCAAAAGTTACTCTCATGATAGAATCTTACAAAATCAACAAAATGGACGAAATTCCTGAATTTTCTGAAGAAATTCAAAAAAAAGCTTCAAATTTGCAAGCTTCCTTTTTTGTGCAGTTTTTTGTGCTGTTGAAGAGAGCTTGGATTAACTCTTATCGAAATCCTTTCTTGTTAGGAGTCAAGGTTTTTCAAGCGATAAGTTTAGGGTTTTTAGTGGATATTTTGTATCATGACTTAGGCTACGGTCGCACTCAAGTCGAGAATAGAAAAGGAGTTTTGTTCTACTCAGCGATGAACCTAGTCGCTCTTGGCTCTTTATCGAATTCTATGACTTTTCCTCTTGAAAAACCGTTGTTTTTGAAAGATTATAAAGAAGGACAATACGGAGTTTGTGCTTATTACTTCTCAAAAATTATTTCAGAAGTGCCTTCACAAATCATTCCTGCTGTTATTTTTGTTTTGGTTTATTATTTTGCTGTTGATTTGAACCTTGAATCAGCGGATAAGTTTTTTATTAATCTTGGGTTTTCAGTTTACTCGCATATGATTGGAAGTTTAATTGGAAATTTATCTGGAGTCATGTCGCCGAGTGTCGTTGCTGCCGTCACGATTGGACCTGCTGTGATTACACCTTTTATGATGTATGGAGGGTACTTTAGCAATCACGAAAGTTACCCGGAATCGTTTGCATGGATTGGAGAAATTTCTCCGTTTTCTCATTATTTTCAAGCTCTTTGTATTAATGAGTTTAGAGGACTTGATATGGATTCGGGACTTGATCCGTTGGATGAATTGAATTTTTCTGGAGAATTGTGGACTAGAGCTGTTTATTTGATGTGTATTCAAATTGGGACTATTGTTTTGTCTTTGCTGGTTCTTAAGTTTATAGGAGAAAGATATAAAAATAGGTAAGTTTAAGATAGTTTTGTCTATTGATTGGTTTTGGTTGTTATAATTGTGTGATTAAATTTGATAAATTTAGAGAGAATATATCGATTCACGAAAAATTCTATTATGGTTGAAAAATTGTACGAAAATATTTAAAAACTCTGAAAATATGTTATTATATATATAAAGAGGAAAAAACTAACTTAAAATATCTTTAATAGACAAATATTTCATTTATAAGTTAAGGATATCTAATATATGAAAAATTGCTATAAATTAATGATTGAGAAACTCCTTTACTTACCACACAAAGGAATTGAATTTTTTAACTAATTAAATGAGATTTTATATAATTGAAGTTAAAAAAAATTTTATATAATTATCATGCCTTCTTCAAATAATCTTTATCACTAGATTATCTGAAATCATTTGTATAAGAGTTCCGAAATTGAGAATTTCATGAAAATGAGTTAGTGTACATTGAAATATCCTTTTGTACAATTAGATTTCAATGAGGTTTTATATGAATAGGTCTACTTTAAGAAAGTATTTAAACTGATTTCATAAGTGATAATTTTTATACTTTCTTTAGTAATTGTCCGAGACCTATTCTCACTTCTTTTCTTCTGTGCTTAATATTAGTCTAAATGAATTTAATTTCTTGTAAAATTCTTAAATACTTATCAAAATTACCTTCTTTTTCTAGGGGCAATAATCATGTAAATCTTAGGATATAATGCTATTATATTAAGTTAGTAACTGTTATGAATATTATTCAGGACATAATCGAAAAATACTTTCTACAGGGTGATTCTTCAATTCCACAAAGAGCCCATACAGTATCAAACTATTCCCTAAATTGTTTTCTTTATACAATCTTTGCATTCATCCTTTAGGTATATATTTATTCGTAATTATTTAAGCTGTGCTAATTCTAGCCACTACACTTCCACACTTTTTACAAGAATGAACAATATCTTGGTACCTACTCAAAGCCCTGGGTTCTCCACAGCACTTGATAGCAGTAAAGAAAAACCCAATATTCCCCCACAAGTTCATATCCTTCATCTGAAAGCTAACATTAGTAAAAGTTTCAGCATTACACTTTCCACAAAAAATCCTATTCGTCAAAGCAAAAGTTGAATTCCTAATACTAGCAGCAGGTCTACTACAAATCACTTTCTTACTCCTCCAAACATCCTGCAAGTTTTCCCTTCTCCTCTCATCTAAAACCTGTGGAGAAAGTGGTTCATTTTGCACATGAAAAGAATCTTCACTTAAATTAGTATAAACAGTAGAATCCCTGATCTCTCCACTTCGAGCATTAAAATTTTCATCATTCGATTCACTCAACGACTTGAGAGAGACTTCCTGTAAAGAGTCAATTAAAACATTGTAATCATTTTTCACATTTTTTTCAATAACAGTCTTTTTAGTATCATTCATTCCACAGGCCTTGTTGATGCCATTCGTGATGCTGGTCAAACTAGTTCCCAAGTCTTCTGGAAGTCGAAGCATTTTGTACTCACCTGAGCCTTGGCTCAAGTGAATCTCGCTGAACTGGGAAGACTTTTGTGTATCGAGAGGAATTCCCAAAGCGTACATGTCGACTGACGCGTCAGGGCTGTAAATGTCTTCAATGCCCCGGGCTAGGATTGAGGAACTCAGATAATTCACTGAACTTGATGTGTCCAAAGGGTTTCTTTCGTCGATTAGTGCAAGGTTCGGGCTTCTTTCTAACGACATTTGTATTTAAATATTAATTAAATGGCTAAAAGTCTGCATCCCAATCTGCAGGAATTTCACGAACACCTGCTTGAGGATCGACTTGATAGTCGCTTGATGTACGGTTTTCTAGTTCTTCGTGTTGTTGGATGCAGGCTTCCAGGGATTTATTGGATTTTAATGCTTTTTGGTGCTCTGTGCTTAACTTTTCGAGCTTTGGTAAGTAAGGTGGTCGGATGTTTTTGGATAAGATCTGCTCCCATAGGACACCTGTCAGCCAGGGATCTTGTTTTATGTTTTCAACTGAGCCACGATGCAAGGGGTTAGAATCAAGTAATTTATGTATCAAGACTCTCGGTTTCGTCGTAGACATATAAGCAGGGAACTTAAGGTTACATTCTAAAACCTTCGAATAAATCTTATAAGGATCTTCTTCACTTTCCCCAAAAGGTACACATCCACAAACAAACTCAAACAACATGATCCCCATGCTCCAGACATCAGCCTGAAGACCATATCCACTTCCTTTAATAACTTCAGGCGCCATATAATGCGGAGTGCCAACAAGTGTAAAAGTTCTTGACTCAATAACCTTCGCAGTTCCAAAGTCAATAAGTTTTGGATACCCACTTTGGTCAACCATAATATTTTCAGGTTTCAAGTCCCTATAAATAATTTTCTGTTCATGAAGATGTTCAAAAATCAGTAAAATGCAGGCCATGTAAAACCTGGCACTTTCATTAGTCAAGATGCCGATGGATCGAATCGCGTCAAACAAGTCCTGGCCTTGAACGAACTCCATTAAAAAGTAAAGACGACTTGAATCTCTAAATGTTTTGACTAGTTTTACAATAAAAGGATGGTCAACCTGAAGTAAAATTTTCCTTTCAAGTTTCAAATTATCATAAATATCATGATCCGCTGCTTTTTGCCTATTCACTGTCTTCAGAGCGTAAAAGGAGTTGTTGCTTGAACAGTGAACTAAAAAAACTACTCCAAACATCCCTTTGCCTATCGGCTTCACAACGAGTAAGTCCTTCAGTTCAACCAGGTCATTTTGCAAAAGAATGCGAATCAACAGCTGCCTTCTCATCCCCTCATCAATGATCTGCAAGAAATTTTTCTTTGTAAGTGTCCAACAATGTGAGCGAGTCTTAGAAACAACAGTCGCTGTTCTTTTTTCATCTAAAATAATCGACCTCTCTCCGAAATAATCAAATTTTCCGATGACCCTGATACTTGTCTTTCCCCTGAAAATCTCAACCTGCCCATCTTTGACAATAAAAAAAACATCTCCTTCATCTCCTTCTTCAAAAATCTTCCTTCCAGCTTTAAACCGAACGACTTTCAAGTTATTTGCAAGGTTTTCCAACTTGGCAGGTGGTAAATTTCTGAAAAGGCTAACTTTTTTAAGCACCTGAATAATTTCATTTTGAGTTTTCACACTTTTCATCTTTCCGCCGATAGCTTCTTCCAGGTCCTGTTTAAAAATAACAGCGACGTCAGAACTACAGTCAGCTAAAAAGTCTTCTTCCCAAAGAGACTTGCTTTCTCTTAACACAGCCTCGTCACCGATGCAAGAGTAAAGTCCGAAGGCGGTAGTTGAACTTTTGATGCATCCTTTCAAAACAATGAAGATTTTTTCTTTCTTTGGTGAGCCTTTAGTGATGACGACCTCTGAGAACTTAAAGGGCTGGATGCAGGTCTTGACCTTGTCGTAAAGGGAGTCGATTTGGGTCTTGCTTAAGGACCTGAGGCCTTTGCTCTTTTCAATTGCGATCACAAGGCTGTTCTTGTAAATTATTTCTAATAAATGAGAGCCTAAAGCGCGGACAAGGTCCTCTCTGCCGAGGGATAACAAAGTACATCGGCCAGTTGCTGTCACTGTTGCAGTACGTGGAGTGTTGTAAAGCAAGGCCTGGTCTCCGAAAACTTCTCCTTTTCCAAGTCTTCGTAGTTCTTTTCCTTCCTTCGAACAAGTCACAAATCCTTTTTGAATGATGTACAATAAGTCACCCGGGTCATTTTCTTGAACAATTTTCACACCGTCTGAAAACTCTTGAGTCACGATTAAAGATAAAAGGATGTCTTTTTGGCTGTTGGAGAAACTTTTAAAGATTTCGATGTTGTTGACGAAGTTTTGGTTTTCTTCTAGTTTTTTAGAGTTTATTGATGTGATGATTCTTTTAAAAGAACTTCGCCCGAGGGTCCATAAGAAACTTTGCTCAATTGTTTTTATTGATGCGGTTCTTGTCGAGTCATGTAAAAGTGCGATTTCTCCGAAGTACTCACCTTTAGTAATGATTTTTTTGGTAACAAGGTTAACGATTACCTCAGCCCTGCCTTGAGCGATGATATAAAAGTTCTCAGCGAAGAGACCTTGATTAAAAATAATAGTTTTCGCTGGAAACTTGTAAAGTTTGAACTCTTCAATGATCGAAATCATATTTTCATCTGAAAGAGAACTAAACAGAAAGTGTCCTGATAACGACTTAGAAATCAACTCGTAATCTTTCGCTGTTTTCTTTGAAAGTTGTAATTCTCCAGAGAATAACTCTGAAAAGTCTGACCTTTTTCGCGCATCTGATACTCGGATTGAACGACGCGATGACTGCCGGTCGGGCAAGATAAGAGGAACTATTTGTTGTGATTGAGAACGGCTTCTTTTTGAAGGGTTTTCGAGAATTGTTGACTGCTCAGGTTTAGAGTTTTTGCTTTTGTGACATCCCATTGTTTATCAAGACTTAGCTGATGATAAACTTTGTAGGATTTTTAATGAAATAATTGGAGATTTGAATTCAAGATATAAATGACTGAAGAAACATCAGTTAGAAATAAAGCAAAGTCAATTATAATTAAAAAAAACTCTCAAAAACCTGGAAAAATCGAAGAAATTTTGAGAATTTCAGAGAAAAACTTGAATAGTGATCAAGTGGCTTCTGGGGAGTTTCCTTTGCCCAGGCCTGCTCTTGAATTATTTCCGACTTCAAGCCTGGAGCAGCATTATGAGTTCCGCATGTTAAGAGACAGTTTAAAAAATTACCTTTTAGACATACAGAAGCCTGAACAAACCCTTCACTTAGACAAGCCAGATCTTTGGAAGCAAGTTCTTTACAGTTCTCTTTACAAGCTTCTTCAAGAGTGCATTTACACTTTATCCTCGAAGCAGCAGTATTCTTACCTAATAAAAATCCACGAATGGTACTTCAACAAGTTAGGCCAGTCAATTCCCAAGCCCCCTTCAGCCTCTTCTCAACCAGTCAGCTTCTACCCGAAAGTTTCTCTGAGAAGTCAAGAAAAACCATCATCATCTTCCCCAGCCTCCAGAAAAACTTTTTTCCCTTCAGTCGAAGACGACCTCCAAACGAAGCTCGACTCGTTTTTCCTGGAAAGTCGCACAAAAGAACTGAAAGAAAAAAGGGTCAGAGAAACAATGATCGCGAAAATCAAAGGATGGGTCAAAGAACGACCCAGAAGGTCAGAAGAACATGCCAGGTCCTTTGAAACTGCAAGATATGCTTCTAAAATCGATAAAAGAGCTGTTTTAAAAGACTCAGCCACTGAAGAAAGACCGAAAAATTTCTTTGATTTAAGTGATTTTGATGCTCATAGCACTGCAGTTACTAAAGAAGCTGAAATTTCTAAGTCTTTTGAAGTCACTCCTCCTGCGTCGAGGATCTCGGAGATTAGAAGGAAAAATAAAAGGATTTTTGATTATGAAGGATTTAATGATGAACCTAGAAGTGTCTTGGATTATGATGGCGAAGCTGTCACGCTTGGAGTTTATTCTAGAGGAAAGGTTGAAGTCAATCGACCTCAGACTAGCTTGCTTTTGGAGAAAAGATCGAAAAGTAATAGACTTGTCAAGGGAAGGTTGAATAATTTGGAAGAAGTTGCGGAGGTTAAGAAAACTCTGGCAAGGAATAATATTCTTTGCTGTATTGAAACTTTAAAGTACGGACTTTTACTGTCGGAAGATCTTCCGAATGATAAACTTGGAGCTTCTTGGATACCTCCTGCGGGTTCAGGACTGTTAAAATACCCAGTTAGCCAAACACCTAAAACAGTAAAACCAAAAAGGCATAAAAAATAAACAATATTCTAATGATTTGATAAATTTAATGGAAAACTCAGAGACATCATGTTGTAAAATCTTTCTTTCACTTGTGATAATCCTTCTAATCAGTATTCGTCTGATCAAATGGGACATCCAAACAATATCCGACTATTTATCATTCAACCAATTTAGCATCTCCCATCTCTGGGTGCTTGCGATTTGTCTCAGTTTATCTGCAACTTGGTTCAGTTTTCCAGTTATTCTGATTCTAATAGCTTGTGAAAAACAACAATGGGTAAAATTTGTGAATTTCTTCTTATTAATTGTTTGTGGGCCGAACTTGTTTATTTTAACTTGTGTTGGAGTTTATATCAATGGCTTCCGGTTCCAGCCTTTCCGCTCTGCCCAAGATGGATACAAACTGCATCCTGTAAGATTGATAAGTCAAATATTTTCCTGGGGAATGATGTTTCTTGTCAGCTCTCTTTGTTGTAGAAAAATTTTTTTAGTTGTCAAAAAGTGGGTCAGGCAGGCGAGAAGGAGAAAATTGAAGACCTGGAATAAAAACAGCTTATTAGGAAAGACTTTAGCGGGAAATGAATGCTCTGTTTGCTTAGAGACATTTAAAAATGAAGATTTAGTCTGTGAGTTGAAGTGTAATCATTCGTTTCATACAAGTTGTATTGATCTCTGGATGAATGACAAAGGAACATGTCCCCTTTGCAGAGTTTCATTTAACAGTTAAATTCTTAAATTTCAAAAAAATTAAATCCTAAAAGACTCATTAACTCTTTCTCCAACTTAAAAAAATCTCTAATTAATTCGTAACTCATTCCATTCTCCATCCTTCTCAAGTCCATAAATGGAAGAAATTTCTTATCTAAACTTTTTCAAGTTCATTTCCCAGCAAAGAATCAGAATCCCCTTAGTCGAAACAGCTTTAATCCAAAATGAACAAATCGACTCAATCCTTACAATCGACGAACAAGGCTACGTAAAAAAAAAGCCATCTCTTAAAATCAATTCAGTCCATTACTACCTCCAAAAGCTCCTCGAGTCTCACGAAAGTCACAATCGTTTACACCAAGAAAGAAGCCAAAAAGTTTGCTATTTCTACAAAAAAGGTACAAGATCTTTAATAAACGAGTTAAAAGTAAAAGAAATCCTTTCAAAGCGATCAATCATCAACATCGACTTAGTACAGCCATATATCCGAAGCCTTTCAGACAAAGACAAATTTTTACATGCGAAGCTTTGTTACATGCAGAGTCAGTTCATCGCTGAAATCCATTACGGCGACGGAAAAGTAACAGACCCGATAATAACTGAGTCAGTTTTAGACATCGCAACGATTCTCATTCACTGCATCGAAAATTTCACATTTAGAAGAGTGCTTCAAATCGAAGTCGAGTACCTCGAAGAACAACCTGGGTCCATCTGGCTGGTGAACGTCCCGAAGTGCACTGTTGTTGAAGCCAAGTACACCTTCAAGTTTCCAATTCTTAAAGAATCCGACATCCTCACACTTTCCAAGTCTATTCCGAAAAACCTGGGCAAGTCAAAAACTCCTAAAGTTTTAAACTTCTCGTCTTCAGCTGGACTTTATACTTTTCGACGAGGACAGCTGAGAAACATTCATTCTAATCTGGACTCGCCTATTAGAATGACTCCTGTTAACCACCTTCCTTGTGATGAGGGTTTCGTTGAAAAGATTGAAGAAAGTAAAAATTTCAGCAAAACTGAAGACTTGACTTGCAGGTCAGAAACGCCTCAGCAGTTGAAAGAAGCTGAAAATAGTGACCAATTGTTTATTAAAGAACTGCTAAAGGGATTTTTCACCATCAGACCTGAACAGTCGACAGGAGTCGCTGAAAGAAGGACTTCGCTCAGAGGTAATGATACGCAGAAAAGAATGATATTGAGAAGAAACAATGTTACCATCAAGTCCTTTCCGAAACTGCTCAGAAGAAGAGAGTATGACAATGATTTCATTGAATGTGTCCTTAAAACTTATTTCAAGGGAAAAGACGGCAACCCTGGCATTCCGAAAGAATTCGGAATCGCTAGTCATGTGAGCTCTGAAGAATTTACTCACTTTTTAAATAACAATTGTGAAGGGAACAGGGAAGATTTTCATAGGCTTAGAGTTGATACCCTTGCTGAGGATAACTTCTTGAAACAGCCGAAAACTCCTGATTTGAATTATGGAAGGAAAAATTTTGGAATGAATCTTGTGAAAGGAATACTTGCGAAACGAGGGAAGAAGGAAAGTGTTAAGAAGTTGAATTCTAAGGCTAGAAAAAGCTTTTCTAAGAAGTTTTTTGATATGTATCTGTCCTCGCCGATACTGAAGAAGAAGGAATTGTGATAGGATGTTAATGGTAAATTAATGGTAGAGAATGGTAAATTAATGTTAGACTGAATGGTAAATTAATGTTAGACTAAATGGAAAGTTAAAATTTTACATTAAACCCAAAAAGTAATCTAAAATTCAATACCTTTCTAAAAATGCAAAAAACAGTTTCAATAAAAAATGTGACTTAAAATTCCCTTTTTCTCTCTCTAATAAAAATGAAAGCTCTCATTCTTGTCGGAGGATACGGTACCCGTCTAAGACCCTTGACTTTTTCATGCCCAAAGCCATGTGTCGAGTTCGCAAACAAGCCGATCCTCGAGCATCAAATCGCAGCGCTAGTGAAAGTAGGAGTGACCGAGGTGATCCTCGCCATAAACTACCAACCCGAAGCAATGCACGAGCTGCAGTCAAAGTTGTCTACTAAATACAACATCAAGATAATCTGCAACCAAGAAACAGTCCCTCTGGGCACAGCAGGTCCAATCGCCTTGGCCCGTTCAATCCTTCATCCAAGCCCTTCAGAGACTTCTTACTTCTTCGTTCTCAACAGCGACATCATCTGCGACTACCCCTTCCAAGAGATGTTCGAGTTCCACAAGTCCCACGGAAAACAAGGCACTCTTGTCGTGACGCCAGTCGAAGACCCTTCAAAATACGGAGTCGTTGTCAGCAACGACTCACAAGAAATCTTATCCTTCGTGGAAAAGCCGAAAAAATTCATCAGTAACAAAATAAACGCAGGTCTTTACTTATTTTCCTCAAGTATCTTAAACCGCATTGAAAACCGGCCGACTTCCATTGAACGTGAAATCTTTCCTCAGATGGCCAAGGACCGAGAACTATGCTCGTTGACCTTGAAAGGCTTCTGGATGGACATCGGCCAACCGAAGGACTTTTTAGCTGGACTTGAACTTTACCTCAACTTTTTAAGTGAAAAGAGTCCTGAAGTCCTCAGTCGTGGAAAAGAGCTGATGGGCAACGTCCTCGTCGACCCTTCCGCCGTCATTGAAGAAGGATGTCTCGTCGGGCCTAATGTTTGCATCGGTCCTGGCGTCCGGATTGAAAGTGGCTCTAGAATTGCGAACACTGTGATTTTATCTGGAAGTCTCGTCCAAGGACACACCTGGATCCAAGGCAGCATCATCGGCTGGAGGTGCCAAATCGGAAGATGGGTCAGAATCGAGGGACTCAGCGTTTTCGGCGAAAATGTTCAAGTAAAAGACGAGCTCTGCTTTAACGGGACTATTATTTTACCACACAAAGAGGTGAAAGAAAGTGAGTTAGAAAGAGGGAAAATCCTTTTATAAGAACCCTTAACAATCTTTTAACATTAGTCGTCTTTCGTCTTTGTGCCTTCCAAGATCCACTCACTCGCAAGGGCCTGTTGAGGAGTGATGCGAAAAGCAGGCTCCCAGACAAAGCAGCACTCGACGAGACTTATAAAGCCTGGGTCAGCGTTTTTAAGAAGTTCTCGAATTCTCTTCGTGCCTGGCTTGCGAATCCGTCCTTTCCCGTCAGGGACGATTTTTGCCCGGCCGTCAGTTTCAAAGAAGACTTTTTTTCTGGTGGCTTTTGACAGAAAGTCCTCAGGGGGCAGGCCGAGATATTCCATAATGCAAAGAAGTTGTTGGACTTCACTGTCACCTGGGAAGATTGGGTACCCAGTGAAAAGTTCTACTAAAATACACCCGAAGCTCCACATGTCAATACTTGCAGAGTACCCCATTCCAAGAATCACTTCAGGTGCCCTGTAAAATCTGCTTTGAATGTAAGTGTAGATCTTTTTGTCTACGAAACAAGAAGAGCCGAAGTCGATCACTTTGATTGAAGATCGATTAGATTGTTTTAACAAGATGTTCTCTGGTTTTAAATCGCAGTGAATAATACGGTTTCGATGAAGAAGGACTAAAGCTTGAAGGATTTGAACTGCGAATCTTTTTACCAGGTTCATTGAAAGGCCTTGGAATCGGTTGAACTTGAGGAAGTGGTAAAGGTTCATGCTTAGCATTTCGAAACAAATGCACTATTTAGGGATTACGATGTGACTGCGGAAACTAAAGCTGGATTGGATGTGGACTACGTTGTGTTGACCTAACTCGTCTTTTTTTCTTAATGTTCGTAGAATGTCGATTTCTACTAATGCTTGCTGGTTGAATCTTTTCTTGTTTTTTATTATTTTTAATGCGCAGAAGGTCTTGTGTTTGTAGTCGAATACACGGTAAACGTGACCGAAACTACCTTTTCCTAGGATTTCAAATAACTCGTAACGATAACCGATGTGGTCGTGCATTACTGCCTTGTAGTCGTTGTTTTCGTCGTCGTAACCGAAGTTGTCGGAACTACCGGAACTTTTGATCTTGTTTGCTTCTAAACCAATGCACCAGACCTGAGGAAACTTTAATATTTCCGCTAGTTCATACCTTGTAAGTTTATCGTTAAACTTTCCAATGACAACCAAAGGACTAACAGGTAAATTGACATCAGTCCACTTGACAGTCGCTTCTCCAGAAACATCCTTTCCAGAGAACTGGCTGAAGTTCATCAAGTTTTCGTTAGAAACCTGGCTCTGCAAACTCAAATTGTGAGTATTGGTCACAGTTTTATTTTCAATTTTGCTCTTAGTCGAGTTGATCGAAGTGCTTGAATAAGGGTTGCTGTCAAGTGAGGCATTTTTATTACGAGTCGAAGAAGGAAAAAATTTACTTTCAGGAAGTCTCGGAATTCTTTGAGCCAAAGTTTCTGTTTTCGGCGTAAAAGGCAATTTTCCATTACTTGGGAACTCTTCAGTTTCCAATGAGTTCAAGTTGACAGGTTTGAACTTATGAAGAGTCTTGCATGAATTGAACCTAGTTTGATTTTTCATAATTATATTCAGAGATTATAATCTCTGAATGGAAATTTCTCAAAACTCATTATTTTGCAAGACTCGCAGTCGAATCATAGAAGAAATCATTGAAGACACTCACCAGGCAGTTGGGAATTTCGTGATAGTTGTTGATAGAAAGTCTTTAGGCATCCTCAGCGGTTCATGTCGGATTTTTGATTTGACTTCTCGAGGAGCTGTAGTGATTGAGTCACTCGATAAGCCGCGAAAGCCTTTGCCTCATTTAGACTCTTTATATTTTATTTCAGCGAAGTCTTCTTCACTGGACTCGCTGATCCAGGACTTTTCAGAAGACGCTTTGTATCGATCGGCGCATGTTTACCTTACCGGGCACTTTTCAGAGGGGAAGATGAAGAAACTAGCGACGAGTAAAGCACTTCCTTATATAAAAGTCTTTAAAGAAGCTAATTGCGGGTATCGCATAGTGGGAACTGACCATTTTTCACTTGAAAGTCCTGGACTTCTAGGGCCACTCTTCATGGCTCGGTCTTCAAATGAACGTAAAGTAATTGTGAATCATATGGCAAGGGAACTCGCTGCTGTTTGTGGAGTTTTAAACGACTTTCCTTATGTCTGCTATCAGAGCTCCTCGCTTGTCTCGCAGGAGCTTGCCTTGGCTGTTGAGGACCATTTGGAAGCCTTGTATCGGAATGTTCCCCAAGCCAAAATCAATGAAAATCGACCTCTTTTAGTAGTTCTTGATAGAAGCTTTGATTTAACTGCCTGCTTCGTTCATGATGTTCACTACGAAGCCTTGTTTAAAGACCTGTTCGAAGTCGCTGCTGATGGCGTTGTTCGATACACTTCTCTTGATAATTCAAATGTTACCAGTCAGAAAGAAGCTGTTATTAATGAGTTCGATGACTTGTGGACATTGCTCAGGTATTTCGAAATCGACGAAGCTCAGCAGGTCCTAAATCAGGAACTTAATAACTTCAGGGCTCGGAATAAAGAAGTCGAAGAAGCTAAACATTTAGAAGGCTCGCATAGTTTAAAGACCATGGCAAAAGTCGTCAGTGGCCTGGCGGAGTACAATGAAAAAGTGAGTCAATTCGCCTGTCACCGCTTCTGCATCGAATCATCACTGAAAAGCTTCACCAGTGAAGGTCTCACAGAAGTTTGTGAAATCGAACAAGCACTACTCACAGGTTTCGATGTCGAGAAGAACACCTACAAAGAAAGCGACCTTCTGCAAAAAGCTCTTCAATCGATTCAGAATTTACAAAATAAAAACGAAAAATTAAGACTTGCGATGATGATTCTCTGTTCAATGCAACTCAGTGAGTCTGACAGACAAGCCTTGATCAACGAGGTGCCTCCAGGACTTACTCTGAACTTGCCGAAGCTTTCAAACCTAGGAATAAACCTGCAGACTTCAGAGAAAAGTAAAAAACGACAAACAAAGCAATACATAAGTGACTTAAAAAAACGTATTCCTGGAATAACAAAGATCTTCAATTACGCAGTTTTAAAACTCGCTGATATCATAACGGCCGCCACTTGTAACAAGCTGGAATCCATCGGTTTTCGTTATTCTCGACAAGCGCCGCCAGATCAAGGCGACTCAGACCCGCCAGTGAAGTCTTTAAGGAAAAAAGGAAACCCGGTAAAAGCCAAGCGACGAGTCATTATTTTCATCCTTGGAGGAGTTTGTCACTCAGAACTGCGACTTTCACATGACTTTAAAGAAACTCAGGTCATCATCGGGGGAAGTTCCGTGTTTTCGCCACTTGAATTCGTTCAAGAAATTATTGAAATGAACCGAGATGCTGTTCCTGATGACATAGAACCTGAAGAAATTTTATTAGACTTTAGTTAACTTCTAATAAAGGCTCTTTTTGCTCTAGGGCTGAAATGGTTCTGTGAAGTTTGGCCTTGTTGAAAATTGCTGAAATTATTGCAAGCACGAAGATGCCAATCATGATAAAGAAACCTGCCTCGAACTCGAAGCCTCCTTTCATTGTGAAGGCTTCAGATACGATGAAGTAAAGAACTGAGCCGATGATGTAAGTGAAGGGGTAAAAGTAATGCATTGAGCCGAAGTTGAATATTTTGGGTACGCGTTCCGCGTACCCTGTGAACCAAATGTTAAGAATGAGATAAATGACTATCATGAAATTGAACATAAGTAACATTTTATAAACATATTCAGCATTTGCTAGATGTGGAACAATGATGCACATGTCTTTTTCAGCTTCAGTAATTTCATAAGTATAAGCTCGTTCAATCACCTTGGCTCTATTACCTGAACAGTACCTTTCATTGAACTCAGGAATTCCAATTCTGAACTCGACGGTGATATCATCTGGGTACCTCTTCGTGACAGTGATTTCTCGGAAAGAGACCTGGTAGTCTCCACCTCCAAGAGAGATGACATTGACCATCAAAGTGAGCCAAGAGAGAAGTTGACACATGACCAAGAAATAAATGTTCATCATCGCAAGTCTGTGCTTTGTGAGATCTTCCGACATTTATATGTGGACAGAGAAGTAGAATAATTTTAAATTTCTGTAAGAATTAGTTGAAATACGACTTATCTAACTATTCAGGGCGTTTTTCATTTATTATGTCCCATTCTTTCGCCTTGGTAAATGAGTCCAGCGCACCTTCAAGTGCTTTGTGGCCTTGCTGGATAAGTCCTTTAGGAACTTTGTTGTCAGGGCAGAGACCCTTGAGCTGCATGATGATTTCTTTATCCTCTCTAAGTGTTTTAAACATTTTCATCATTTTGCTCATGGCTTTGACTTTATTTCTAAAGATTTCTACTTTGCTTTCTTTAAGACTTTCCTCGATTTCCTTGATTTTTTCTCCTGAAGGTTCCGCCTGATGACTTCCTTTAGAATTTACGACTTGACAGAGGATTTCCAGTACTTTTTCAATGACGAAAGGAATACTCCAACTAAAAAGATCCATAAAATTCGGCAGGATATAAGGATGTCCTGAGTAGTTGAACTGTTGAATATTCAAATTGTTATCATCGAACTTAATAATCGCTCCTTTATTATTATAAACATCGCAATAATTCGGTGCAGAAAAAATCGTGATAACAACAGGAAACTCTCCAGGTCCATTCCAAGTATGCATTTTATATCCTTCCAACTGTGCTTCATGTGCACGAATGACAGTAAGCAGTTTGTTCCGTTTTAAAAAGGTGTTCACGGCAGTCGCGTTGAAAAAGTAACTACATCCTCGAACTTCATTACTTTTGTACTTCTCAGGTGATGAGCCACTGTCGTTTCCAACAGGGTCAGACCAGAGCACATCACAGAAGAGTCCTTGTCGCGGGGGTTCACTAAATCGATTAACTCTAGAAATATCTTCTAAAGTAACAAGTTCCGGCGAGATCCCTCCATGAAGAGCTAAAAACTTTTTATTTATAATGCAAGCCAAAGGCATCACATCAAAAGTCTCACAAGCGGCTTCATAGACTTCAAGGTCATATTTGTAAAGACATTCCGCGCGAAAGTTAAAAAAAGTCGTCATTTGGCGACATTCGTGATTTCCTCGAATCATGAAGATGTTTTGAGGGTAGTTCAGCTTCAAAGAGAACAAAACCAGCAGCACTTCAATTGAAAAAGAGCCACGGTCGACGTAGTCTCCAAGGAAAAGATACTTGTTTGAGGAGATCTCGCCTACAAGGTCTAAAAGTTTGAGAAGGTCGAAGAATTGTCCGTGAATGTCGCCGACTACTGTGACGGGATATTTTAACTCGAGAAGGTTCTTTTCTTGTCGAAGCAACTCGGATGCGGAGCGGAAGATGCTCAGAACGTCACTTTTTAGAAGACGACCTTCTTTTTTTAAGTGGTTTTTTAGAATTGAAGTGTCTGGAGCGTTGTTTGGACCTCGTGGAAACAGAAGGGATGTTGGAAGGCTTCGGTGAGGAGGAGCTTCTAGAGTTTTTAATGCTCGGTCTGCCAGAGGGTCTGAGAGAGGCTCTACCATTTTTAATATGTTGAAGGTGCTGGGTCAATGGAAGGTAAATGATTGAAATTGATGAGGATTTGAATTTTAACAATGAAATCATTGAAATTACTTAAATATTTTTAAAGACTTTTTAGTTAAAGGAGAAATCATCAGGTTGACTTATATCTATGAAAACAGTTTTTTATTTAAATCGAATCGGATTAAGTTCTTCACGACTTAAGAACTCATATAAATGAACAAAAATACTAAACTAAGAAAACAACTGAAAGATCTAATCGAAGCTGAAAAACATGAAGTCCCAAAACGCAAGCAATTCAAAGGGACACTTTTAAGACTGTCCAGCAGTGAAGTAACTCTAAAAGTGAAAGACCTTCGTCAGATTTTAACTCTAGACATAAAAAAATCCTCAGAAAAACAACAAGTAAACCGATTAACTCGAGACATTTCTCACTTACAAGACAAAAAAACTCCAACCTCGATTTCCCTGCCGATTCTTCCAACGGACATCGAAGTTCTAAAGAAAATGCGAAGCACAGAGAACCAAAACTTTCACACTCCCAGTCGATGCAAGCGAGAAAACTGTCTAGACTCGGCTTTTTTGACTATCAAGAAGTTCAACGACGGAGAAACTTCAGATAATATTGACAAAATCCTGATGGGGAACCCGACAGGTCGACAGGACATCAAAGAGCTTTGCACTTGGTTTTCATCGATGCTGGAAGTGCACCAAGAAAGCGACATTGATACTTTGATGCTGATTTATGAAGCCTGTTCGAAAGAAATCATTAGACAAGTCGCTGTGCAGTGCATCGAACGTGGAGAACTACTGCAGATATTGTTTAACTACATGCCTGAAGTTTATAAAAGGAAAATCGAAGAGTTGAATAAGGATATTGAAAGGATTAAAATGAAACAGTTTAAAGAAGTCGAAGGACTCAAGGAAAGGGTCAGAAGAGGAATGAAAGAAATCGCTGAAAAGAACTTTTTACTTAAAAAGGTCTTGGAAGTAGGTCAGAAAGAAAAGGAAAAAATGATGAGCGAGTTCAATAAACTTAAATTCAGGTATAATGAATTCGTAAGAAAGTATAATGATGAAGAAAAGATCTGGAAAAATAAACATATCAACCTTCTCGTCAAATTAAGAGACAGTTTCTCTAATAAGCAAAATTTAACTGTTTCCAACTCGAGAAGTCTTCTTGAAAGTCCTGAAAAAGCTCTTCAATTTGACGCCAATTCGATCATCAATCAAGAAATCATGGAATACGAAGCTCATCTAGTCAAAGCTGAAACTCAAGCGGAAGTCATCATTGAAACCGCTGAGGAAATCGACACTGATAAACTTCTGGAAGAATTCGAATCTAAATTCGAAGAAAATGTTAAAAAACATGAAGAAAGTGAAATTCATCTGGAATTAAACTTGGAAAATCCGCCATTTGATGAAAAGTTTCAAGAACTTCCTGAAACTCAAGAAACTTTTATCCAAGTCGCTGAAAAAGAAACTTTGACTTGTCCAAGTTCGGAATTTTTCATGATTCAAGTTGTTTTCACTGAAAACATCATCCAATCTAAACCTGTCCTTTCTCTCCAGTCTCTTAAAGGAGACTCAATCGACATCAGCCCTGACGATTTCTTCAAATCAGAGAAAAAGTCAGAATACTCTGAATACGAACCAAAAAAACTCGAAATTCCTACAAAATCAAAAAAACCTAAAAAAAAAACAAAAATCTTAAAAAAAACCGAATCAAAGCCAAGTAAAAAAGAAGCCGAACTTCAAATCCTCGTAGATAACTTAAAGCAACAACTTCTCGAGAAAAAAGAAGCTTTAAGTGAGTTAACATTTAACTCAAAAATGAATTCTTTTAACTTCCAAACCGAAAATTTCCGACTTAATCTAGGAAAAGCTTTATTGAAAAACAGTTCAAACGTGACTCCAAATCTTTCAACTCCTCGAGAAACTCAGTTTTTATCCCCAACAGCTTTTTTATCTCAGGAAATTTCCCCAAGAGACTCAGTCTTGCAGTTAAGCGAGATTGGAAGAGACTTAGACGACAATTCCCAGAATATTGAAATCAATTTAATCCCTCCAGGCTGTGACGTTTACTCATGGAAAGCCGGTTTTTCAACAGGTTTCGAAAAAGGCAAAAAAGAAGGGTTCAAAGAAGGCGAGTTGCTTGGAGTGGAAGAGAAAGAATTCGAAGTCCATTCAGAAACTAAATCAGAAATCGCTGAAGAACCTGAAAACAAGACCTTCACTCATTCAACCTCCATTCGAACTGAACTTTTCCGAAAGAAAGTCAGAGAAGTCACCAGAATCATGCAATTTTCATTCACTCGTCCAGGTACACACAAGAAGCAACACCCAGTTTACTCCTTAATGTCGAAATTCATGGTAAAGTCAAAAGAAAGCATCATTTCTTTATGTTCACTCAGCAGAAAAATCGTCAACAAGATGATTCACACAACTTACATGAACTGCCTCAACAAGCTGAGAAATGGCGATTTAATTGAAAACCTTGTAGAACAGGTCTACGACGACTTTTACCAGAAGTACGGCTTGAAAGCAGTTTGTGAAAAACGCTTTGTGGAGTTCGTTTCTTCTCTTTTCGCTTATACAAGTTTCAGAAGAGTTTCCGTTTTTTTAAAGTTTTTAGGATGTGGAGGGAAAGCCCAGTTGAAGTCGTATTCGAAGTTTAGCTTTATGTTTTATCTTAGCGCACTTTCAGCCATGATCAACTCGAAAGTAGGAGTCATGATCGCCTTTGATGAAATCGCTGACAAGCAGATGTTCCCCGCGTTGAGAGGAGTTGAGTGTGTTAAAGAAAAACTTGAGTGGATCGTTGGAAGTCACAGGGTCAGCTTCATTAATAATGAAGTTCAGAATCATGTTGAAAGTGACTTGAAAGGAGTTAACCCAACTGGACTCATTGAACTTGAATTGGTCCTTGAATTGATTGTTGACGCTTATGAAGAGTATCAACAGATGGTCGAAGCTGGACTTATCGTCATTTGCAATGCTTTTGCATTTGATCGGCCTGTTGGTAACTTTGAATTTTTCGTCATTTTGAGGTGGGTCTCACCGGAAAGTCTTGAATTCTCTGATGATGAGGGAAAGACTGAGAATAACAAAAAACTTTATGTTGGGTCGTTGATGAAAGAGTTTGAAAATAAGGAAAATTATGCCTTGCATGAAATTTCTAGCAAATGTATCAGTTTTAATCTCTTGAAAATTGATGATGTTCAGAGATTTTGTCCTAAATCTGAGGATTTAGATAAAGATGCCTTCTTGCAGGATATTAGGAATAGCAGGCAAATTTTGGAGAATGTTGCTAATTTTATTGGAGAGAATGGGAAAAAATTTAAAACTTTGAATGGCTCTGGGTTCATCGAATGGATGAACGAAGTTGAAAATCACTTCACAATCAAAGAAGTTTACTACAGCATGGTGGCTTGGAAAATCCTTGAATCAGAGCTGAAAAGAATTAAAACCGAGATGAACCTATAATAATACTATAAAAAAAATCCAAAATCCCAAAAAGCCTTTTCAAATCCCAAAAAATAACCCTCATTACTTACTTACCAACTTTGTAATGGCAGCCGAGACCTCAGCCATTTCCTTCTCAAGCATAAAAGCCCAATTATTAAGATCTCCAACTTGTTTCAACGAGTGATTAAGTTTACTATACATCTTCAGCCAGTTCTGATTATGCAGAGCAAGTTTTTCAGCTTCATTCCTAAGAACCTTGCACTGTAAGTCAATTTTTTTCTGATTTTCATGTAAAACAAGGACCTGTCCATTGAGACTATTGGATATATTCTCATTTAACTCAGCAGAACTAACAGCAAGTTTACATTTCGAGTCATTTATCCGAAGTTTAAGCTCAAGTCTTCGATCAGCATATTCGTCGATGATCTCTTTAAACATATTTATTCAGATATTTTCATCATAAACTATTTTGTGCTTGTGAATGGCCCAAGACAAGTAAATCGTCCAGTTAAACCCGATGAAGTTCGAGTAAAGGACTTGAAAATGAAGAGGCACGAACCTGAAGTTGATAAGCATCGCAGCAGGCCACACCATTAAGTTCATTTTCAATGCGTTTAAGTAATGACCGTTCACTCTGTTCTCCAAGTCTTTCAGCGAACCACCGTTCATCAGTGTTTGTGACACGAAAAAACTGAGAACTAAGGGAGGAGGGACCAGGAGGCGGTCGAGAAGGAATTTTTTCAAGAATGGCTTCCAAGTTGTTCCTGGAAAACGATGGGCTAGAAATTTGAACCAGTAGTGAAATGCTGGACTTATTGAGAAAGTGAATAGACCCATGTTTAGTGATCTTTGAAAGATGAACCGTGATCGGAAGTTGTAATTTTCTAGACTGCACTCGATGTATTGACTTACGAAATCACTGGAGAAACCGATGCAGAAACCTGTGGTTGCTTTCGTGATTACTGGCCTGGTGACGAGTAATGTCTGGTACCAATTGAACAATCCCATTTATACCCACAGATCTCATCCATTACCATCTGCTAAAATCCAAAACCAGCCCGTAAGGCATCGAAAGCTAATCAAATAGACTAAATATGAACCAGTCTTCCCTCTACGCTCACTTTCCCTTAGTCAAACTAACTCAAAAGCGAGGCCGTACAGAAGAAAGCGAAGACCTCTGCAAAAAAACAATGAAGCAAGATCTAAGTCCAGAAGCCTCAACCCTGACTTCATTACTGACTCCGATTTCAAGCATTCCAAGTCTTTCCTCAAGTGCAAGTCACGTGATCAACTCACTTTCCCCTCAGAAGTCTTTCAGTTCAATAGACGATATCCTCTCTTCAGTTCCCGCGAAAGAAAAATACGCTGACTTGATAGACCCGCTGCGAGGTTTCCCCTTGCCCTACATCTACAAAAAGCTTATAACCTTCTTGGACGTGTTGGATAAATCGCTGAACTACTGTCAAATGATGCAGAAAGTGTCAAAAGTAGGATTTCTCTCTGAGTTTATGACTGAAAAGTACAAGCAACCCTTTTGTTTTGACTTACTTTCCCAGATATTATCTTTATTTCAAGCGTATCAGCTGGAATGGCCTGAAAAGTCTTTGAAAGAAGTAGTGGTCCTTACTTACAATCAAGAAGAACTCACACCTGACACCATGTTACGACGAAAGGAAAAACTTCACCGAAAACTCATGAGTTTAACTCAAAAGGCTCATGAGTCTTTTTGTGTCAGTCAGTCGCTTGACGCCCCTGCAAGCGCCTGGCACCCTGACTTCGACTTGAACTCAGTCCTTCCAATTCCTCCAGCATCTTTAAACACTGAAGAAAAAGTAAAGTCAATTCATAATTCTGAAGTAATCGCAAGGAATGCAAGTATCGAGGCAGTTTTTCAAGAAATGGAAAAACCAATACAAGTTTCATTAAAAGAACAGGAAAAAGTCGAGGTAGTCCAAGTCGACCGAAAAAAATATGAAAAAATTTGCAAGATGTGTGAAACTTTCAAGACTTTATTCACATCACTGAAGACCCCGAGCATCTTTTTCGTCAATTTATGTCGGAAGATGATCGCATCTGGATTTGAAGAAAATGTAGAAAAAGATGTGCTGTATATAGTGCAGTTATTTCCTCAGTGGCTTTCAGTGATTTCCACAAATTCAGGAAAAGTGATTCGATCGAACCGTTCAAGTGGGTTGACTTTAAAGGCGATGACTGAAGAAGTACAAAAGGCCTTCGGAGTTTAATAAGGAATGCATAACTAAATTTCGATAATAAATCTAAGTCTTGCTACTTCTTCTTACAAATGACTCATCACTGTAGTCACTTGAAGTGTATTGATACCCAGGGGGTCGATATCGTTGAGAACTTTCTTTGCTGGAGTAGTCGCAGGAGCATTCAGAACTTGAGTACACACAAGAAGAGCACTCATGCGAGTGACAACTCGAAAAACTATCAGAATGGTCCCAGTTCTCTGAATATTCCACGTCGGGCTTTTGAGTCTTGCTGATGAAAAACTTGTTCTCCTTCGGGATCTCCAGTCGATGGTAACTCAGCTCGGAGGACTCGCAGCTGTTTGAAGAGCACTTCGAGTAAGAGTTTTCTTCCCATCGTCGCCGGTCAGGGCGAAAGTGACCACTGGATTCACTTTCTTTACTGTATGAAGGCTCTTCCTCGATTTTCTTCATACTTTCCATGAAGTTGTTTGAAGGCTTAATGCTGAAAACTGCCTCTTTTTTCGTTTTCATGTCTTTTGTGAACTCGGATATCTTTTGCATGTCGAATAATTCCTGACTTTTAGATGTTTCTTCTACGACTTCTGATTTTTCATTTAGTTTTAAGTTTCGATCGTGTGAATCGTGAGAATCTTGAGAATTGTTTGAATCGTCTTCTGAAGGGTCGCTTACTTGATATGAAGAAGCTTGTTTTTCAGGAGATTCATTCGAAGAAACGATTTTTTTTGTCCTGTAGTCGAAGTTCTGCTCGTTTTGACCTAAATAATCGAAAGGTCGAGTTTTTCTTGAATTTCTGAAAGATTCTGAATTTTCTAGTGATTCGAGTTTCGTTGTTTTTGGTTCGACTAGAAAGAGTTTTGAGTGTTGATCAACTTTTAAGAATTCTGATGGTTTTGAGTATTCTTCTGAATTAAATGCGTGTTTTCCTGATGAACTTAGAGACTCTTCGTGGTGGTCACCGGATTCAAAGGCTTTTGGAAAACGAAGGTCTTCGGGTTTTTTTTTTATTGATGAATGACTTGCCTCGTCTTCTGATTCGTAGGGTTTGGAGAATTGATTTAGTTTGAATTCGGGTTCCGAGTTTTTGAGACTTGTGAAAAGGTTTCTGGGATTTTCAGGTTCGTAGTTTTTGGTTGTGAAACGGGCTTGGGGTGGAGCTTCGTGGGATTTCGGAGAGGCGAAACGGTGGAATGTGTCTTTTACTTCTAGGCTTTTGTCGGAGTATTTACCTTTGGATTGGTAGTTTTGTTCGTAATTTGCCATGTGGAAATCATCAGCCTGTCCTTCAAAGCTACCAGACCGATCATCATAATCTCTCTGTTCACTTTCCTCATCACTATACCCTCTTATTTCCTGAATACGATCCTTCAAGCTACTCGCAACTTTTTGAGTAGGTCTCGACAATTCCGCTAGAGTTTCTTCCCTTTGCCTAATAATAAGGTTCATTTTTCGATCATAAGCTTCTTTTCTTTCCATTTCAATCTTCTGATTTTCCCTTTCAGCCTCATCCCTGAATTTCCAAAACAATTCTCTTTCTTTCTGAATAGCTTCATCGACATGATCCCTGACGATTTTCTGATGCGCATTCCTTTCCTTCAACTCATTCCTTTTCCTGTTAATTTCTTCTTCAACTCTTCTAGTTTCATTTCTTTCCCTCTCAATTTTTTCCAATGTTTCCTGGACCATCCTTTCCCTTTCCTGCTGCAAATAATCAATCTCTCTTCTCATTTCATTAGCCTTGTCATCAATAGCTTGATTTTCAAGTTCCCTTTCAATTCTTTCATTTTCCTCTCGAGCTCTTTGAAGTTCTTCAGCTTGTTTTTTCTGTTCCTGTGAAATTTTCATTAAAAGTTCATCATTTTTCGATTTCCTGTATTCTTTTTCCTGCTGAAGAAGGATCTGAAACTGTCTTTCGTCCTGTTCCCTGACAAGTTCCTGCCTGACCCTTAACTGAAGAAGATACTCTTCATTTCTCATAAGTTCTTCTTCAGCGAGTACCCTAAGCTTTTTTTCCTTTTCAAGTTCCACAAGTTTCAACTCTCGTTCTAAATTTTTTAACTGTTGTTGAGTATCCATTCTCCTTTTATGATTAAACTCTTTGACCATCTCCGCTTCCTTCACTTTATTTTCACGGATCATCTCCAAGTCAATACGTCTCTGTTCATTTTCAACAAGCCATTTCTTTTTCAAGATTCTTTCCTTTTCATCCTGTTCCCTGTCCCAGTTTTCGCTGTGTTGGCGAAGTTTTCGTTTTGACTCTTCCGCGTTTCGGACTCGCATGATTTCCAAGAGTCGTTGAGCGGCTTTGAACTCGAGAAGACTCAAATTTTCGTTTTCTTGGTCAGCTGCTGCGAGGTAAGAGTCGTATTTTCCTCGCGCTTTTTGCTCGTCTTCACGGCTTCGGTCGTTTAGTCTTTTTAAGTTCTCAGCGCTTGCCATTGATTTTTGCGCTGTGTCTTCGACTCGCTGGATCTGAGCCAGGCGGAGCTTTCGAGAGTCTTCGTCGAGCTTTTTTCTTTCTTCGATTTTTAGTTGCTCTTCAGAGATTAGTTGTTTTCGACGGTCTACTTCGGATTGGATCAGGGCTTCTTGCTCCCTTCGATGTTTGAAATCGTCTTGCTCGAGTTTTTCGAACTTCTGGGTTATTGACTTTAGGTAGGATTTACGAAGATGGATTTCTTCGTCTTCGTGGACTAGCTTTTCTCGGATTGAGATTTGGAGACTTAAAGCGAAGTCTGGATAGTTTGAGAATGTGGGGTAGGAGTCCAGCAATGGAAGGCGATGAGGGTAGTTCTGAGTTTTACTGAGCAAACTTTGAGCTTTGGCTAGTAACTTCTTAACAATCAAAGGATTCTGTTGTATGAAAAACCCTTGAATATCTTGAGTATTTCTAATTGATTTCAACGTAGACGAGTAATAAAGAATATAAGCAGCTGAAAGCGCTTCCAAGAACTGAGGCTTAGAATTAAATGTCAAGAGATGATCGATGATAATAGAGACTTCTTCACGAGTAGTGACTTGAGTGAACAAGTACTTAAGCACTGGCCACAAGTACGTCGAAGGAGTAAGAGACAGTGAATGAAGATGCTTAATCAGTCCAGGGTCTTCCGTGATGATCAAGTCTTCAACGCGCAACAAATAACGAACTGGCGCATTTGGGAAGTTCTCGAACCAGTCATGCAGCCAGTTCCAAATAAGACTCACTGATAATTCGAAAGCTCCTAACAAGTCGCCCCTGCTCAGCTTTACGAATGGAAAAACTACTGCGGGAATGAACTCTGACTCGACTATCACTGGAGACCAGAAGCCAATCGCACTCATCACTGACAGGAAGTCTTCGAATAACTGAGCGTCTTTTATGGGGAACTTAGTTTTTATGAACTCTATGCTTGGATGTTCACCTTTTTTTAAAAGTTGTTCGAATAGTTGCTTGTTTTCAGGGATTTGAAGTAATGTTTTCCAGATTATAAATCGATGCTTTTCTGGAAATTCACCGAATTGAAGAAGCATTTTTTGGATTTGACTTTGAGGAACCCGCTTTTTGAAAGTGATCTCTTGTTTTTCTAGGTTTTTTGAGGGGTTTCGGACTGGGGCACTGGTTTCAATGGAAGGTTTATTCAAGGCCTGTCTACTATTTTTCTTCTTGTAATTCAAATCCTCATCTACAACCTTCCGATTCTGAAAAGTTTTATCACGAGTTATCGATTTTTGCGACATTTATATCAAAATATAATGTCTTTGATTCCATATCTTTTCAGAAGGTTTTCAACAACTGAAAAGAGATTATTAGAGATAGGAACAGCCAGAACAGTAAAAAGTACTAAAAATTTAGCAAACATTCTAGAAATAGAAGGAATCGAAGGACTAAAAAGAGGCGACATCATCTCAGCAGGTCTCCACAAGGCCTGGGTGTTCGCCCTTTACCGAGACTATTCACTTGCCGCTATACTGAGTGACCAAAGCGTGAGCTACAACGGTGAAGTGAAATTATCAGAAGCTTACGAACTTAAAGTGGCGAATTCCTCAAAGCCTTCAATATACTCAAATATTTTAACAGCTGACGTCCAAGGAACCCATTTCAAAGACTTCCTCAAAGCCCGACCGCCTTACAAGCATCTTCAAAATTCAGAGCAGCTGATGACTGGCTACCAACAAATCGACATCTGCCAACCTTTGAGCCTCGGCCATTCAATTTTATTTTACGGCAAAAGCCACAAAGGAAAATTGCGCCTCGCTTATCAAACTGCAGAGCTTTTCAGTCGAAGAGAGAACAGTAAAGTCGTTATCGTAAGTCCTAATCCTTTAAGATCGAAAAATCATCTGGAAAATGTGATTTTTTACTCTGCAAGTACTGAAACTTCTGAAATTTCTCAATATCTGATGCCTTATGTCGCTTTAAACCATGCTTGCACCTTACGTGACCAAGGGTTCGATGTTTTGTTTATTCTTGATGACGTCATTTTTCATGCTTTTAAGGAAAAAAGCTTGTTTCCTGCTGAAACTCTTGTAAATTTTAAATAGATCGAACAGAATCTAGGAAGTCTTATTTTTGAGCATTCAAAATGTTTGCCAGGGCGAAAGTCGTTGACTTCAATTGTGATTTTTGATGAGGATATCTCTGATGACAATCATCGAAAACTCACGGCGGGCCTTCAGTCAGAGTTGATGTCGATGGCGTCTCAAACGGTGACTTTTGCCTCGAAACACAAGACAATAGAATCGTCTTCTTTGATTTTTGACTTCATTCGGCCTGTATCGAGTGAATTTCCTTATCAACTGCCGATCTTTCAAGCCTTACGTAGAAAAATGATGAAGATTTTTCAATCGCTTCATGAAATCAGCAGTTCTGAAAACATGAAAGAAAAACATGGAATTAAGTCAGAACCTTGGGACAAGTACCTTCTTCTTGACTCGAATTACTTTATTCCTCTTTTATGTCAAGATATTCAAACTTCTATTCATGAAATCGCATGTTTTGTTGAATTTGTAGTTTTTTCCATTGAAAATGAACTGATCTCAATGTTTAAAATAGAAATGAACCAAGTGAGGAAAGAATTTTTCAAGTTCTTGAAAACTTGCTCGACTGAAGGAATCAACGCTTTGAGAAAGGACCCGAAACAAGTCGATGTTGAAGCTGTTTTGACTGATATTGACAAAAACGTGATAAAACATTTTTACATTGAATGCAAAATGCAAGGATGGCTTAAAGAGTTCCAAGATGACTACGAAGATCTCTTCATTTCCTCTTCAGCCTCTTCTCAGTCTACTTTAAAGACTGAAGTGAAACCAGAGCTCGCCCCACAGAGAACAGGGATGATTGAAAGGTTGTTTAAGAGCTTAAAATAATTAGCTTAACTCTATGTTCTTTTTACGCAACTCTTCTTTGAACTTGCAGCAGGAAGCGCAGTGGTCGTTGATTGCCTTTATCAAAATGTTTAGGTTTATATTTGACTTCAGAGGAGTTCGCGATTTTAGAGTTTTTTTCTCTTTTGACTTCAGTGATGGCTTTTTGAAAGATTTTGAATGTTTTTCGAGAGAGTCTGTGTTTGAAGGGTTCAGAGGCGTTTTAGATTTTAGGGATTTTAAGGATTTTAAAGATTTTTCGGATTTTAGAGAAGGTTTACGATTGAGCATCTTGCTTGAGGACTGAACTCTTGATAAGGATTTTTTTGAAGGGGTTTTTTCGAGCTTTAAGGGATTTTGTGGAGGTTTTAATGAAAATATGTAGGTTGGAAGCACTTTCACTGGGAATCTTGATGAGTGAGGCTCTTGCTCTGGACGAGATGATTGAGAAATCAGGCTTTCATCGGTTTTGTTCTCTTTGTTTCTGAGGGTTTTTGCGTTGTTAATCATAACGATAATTTATTAAGAGATTATTTGTTTATTGGAAGAGATTGAAGGGTATTAGAGATAGTTAGAGGTTTTATTTTAGTTTGGATTTAGTGATTTTTGGTGCAGGATTAATTTATAAGGAAGTGATATTCTTTTGAGTTTTCTTGAGATATGAGTGGATTTGATAAGCTAAATGCTGGAAAGTTATTAAGTTATTATTTAAATATTTAGAATTGTTTTTACTTGTGGAGATTTAGGATGTTTGAGAGATGAAACATCATGAAATTAAGTAAAATTACGTTTATTCTGTTTTTCTGTTAGTTTTAATAATTAATTAATTCATCTATGATTTTTCAGCTTAATTATCTTATATTAACTATCTTATCCTATTTGATAATAACATCTAACTAGCTTCAAGTGCATCGAGCGAATTTCTTAATATTAAAATATTAAAAGAATAAACCATTAACTATAATTATAAACAATATTTTTTCGTTGATCATCTTTATGCAATCTTTACCTATGATCTATTAATATTGAAGAAAAAGAATATAGACTTGATACTAATAGCTAGAAAAGGCTCCCATTACTATATTCTAATAATATAAAATGACTGATCGAATGAAAGGGTGCTGTCTCTGCAAGTTTGAGAACTTAGAAAATTTTTTCCAGCTTCTCTGCGGACACAGTATTTGCAATAGCTGCTCAAATCAAGTTCTCAACGGAAGAATAATCAAATGTCCAGAGTGCCAAACCAGCTTCAAACTAGAAACATGCCAAAGATTTGTTTTAGAAATGACTGACCCAAAAAGCTTACCAAACAAAACAACCTTAGAAAAAGCTGAATGCTTTCGAGTTCAAAGCGAGATTGAAGCTTTATCAGACATGGTACTTCAAATTCAATCACAAAATGAACAACTCGAGCAAGATTTTCAAGCAAGTCAAAAAATGATGAATGGAATTTTCCAAGTTTTTAAGAACAAAATTCAAGAATCAGAAAATCTTATCCTTGAAAAGTTGCTTGAAATAAAAACGAAAAATCAGGAATACTTAAGTTCATGGGCTGCTGTCATAAATTGCTTTATAGGAAAAAGAAAAGACCTTATGTATCGAATTGATAAGATTAAGGAAAGGCCTTCAAATGTTGATTGCAAGATCAATGAAGATTTGATGAACTTGGAAAAGATTACGTCTTATGAATTGGTTATCAATAAATTTCATTATTTGGGAGATTTTCAAAGCTTGATTCAGAAATTTTTAGATGAATGTTATGAAAATATCAAAATTACTCAAGAAAAGATTTGTCTTGATTTAAGGATTAAAGAGCAAGTACCTCTGGAAAGTCAAGATTATTATGAAGGTGAGGATCAATTAATTATTCCTGTTGATAATCAAGAATTAAGAGCTTTTCCTATCGTTCAGAATCAATCAAATAAAGCTAATAGTAAATATTTTTATAAGGATCAAAACTCGAATAAATTTAATGTAGAAAATTCAGATGGTGACTGGTTTATTGAAGTAGGAAAAGATCTCAAACAGCTTCCTGGATTTGTTTGTAATCAGATTAATAAGTACAAACTTGTCAAAAAGGTAGTTTTTATAGTTAAAAAAGGAGCTAATGTTAATGTTGCTGATTTATCGAAAATGATTTACCATACTATTGATAAACAGAGTGGAGGCTATAGAGCTACCCATAATCTTATTTTTATCCCTAGAGAAAATTAATCAGTAGGCTGAATATGATATTTGAATTATGAAACATCTTTTAAAATGCTTAGAATAATTTATATCACTTAAACTAAGTCCAAATTTTCTTCCATCAAAATAATTAACATTTTTATGGCTTCTTTTAAATTTAGTTGAAAGAGTTTATTGTTATAACATTCTGAATTTATAGATATATTCAAGTTTAGTATTTTGGAGGCGTCTAATTAATTTTAAGTTTTGCTGATGAATTAAACGATAAATGTCTACCTTTAATGTGAGTACATCCTTTGAATTATTCATGTAAAAAATAGTTCTATTTGATTGACTTTAGCATCAATATCATATGTTAAAGATTTATTCTTATTTTAAAATTGTGTTTATTCGAATTCATATTGTTAGTTTCGAAATTATCTTAAATACAACTAACAACCTTAATGTTATGAATAAGTAGGGATTATATCTGAATCCAATCTGTACTTTTATTATATATTAAGATCTCTATACTTTCTTCCAAGAGATGATATAAGATGAATTTGACTATTAAGTTTCTATCTCACCTATTATAAAAAATGGAAGCAGAATTATTGTATTTGCTTGTACTTCATTATAATCTTTTTCTTATTTAAAAATTAGCTAAAATATTTCTGAAAGAAATTAAAAAGTATATTCTCTGAACTAATAGTTTTTATTAATATATAAACAGAAAATCTTTGAGCTTCTATCTTCACTAATAAGCTATAAATCTGTAATAAATAATAAATTAGAAATAAAATTCTGCTGAAGATTCGATGCAGTTCAGATTAATCTAAAAATTCCTTATGTATTGATTCATTATGTGATATTTTATATAAAGAACTTTAATATCAAAGCATCTTATCTAATCCTAATAATCCATTTACTTAAATCAATTCAATTGAATTTCTATTTGAGGCAGTTTCTATCTAAAAATTAGTAGAATTATTCAAATCCAATTACCTAGTCTATTCGATGAACAATTTTATGAAAGTTTATAGGTTAGACTTAAGAATTCCTTTTAATATAATAAAAGTTTTCTTAATTTTAAATCTTATCATTTTCAAGTATTTCAACCTTTATTTCATTAGTTTATCACAAACGACTAAAAATCAAAGACTTCTAGAAATTCTAATTAAAATATTAAAACCATTTTTCTTTATAATTCTTTTAAGCATGCCTCGAACAAGAGATAAATCCCAAAAAGCCACCCTTCTAAATTGACCTAAACTAAATCATCTTGATTCCCAAAATAATTAACTATGGCCTTTCTTCTATTATTTCTCCAGCTGGGAGGATTTCTCATCAATTCCATGAATTTATGGTGTCAAGACTCAAAATGTACATCTTGTCTCGAAGGCTACTTATTTGGAGGCAAGGCTTGCTTGGCGATTTGTCCTTCCTTTTACATTATCTCAGGTAAGACATGCATTTCTTTTTCGAATTCAAAAACTCTCTTTAAATTCTCCCAGGGTGTTCCTTTAGAATTCGATGCAAAGTCAATCAACACCTTTCATCATCCAGATGGTCTTGAGTTCAGAAGTTCAGATAGACGAGGGCCAATTATGACAAAAGATCGAGGAATTTACTTTGCCAACACTAGTAGTTTGGTATCAAACACTTCTTGGATCTTGGCTCCTGCTTTTAGAATTTCATTAATGATTAGAGTTTTAAACTCTGGAGTGATTTTTCAGGTTAAAAATGAAAATGAAACTATTTTACAGATAATTGAAAAAGATAGTTTTTTTGTTTTGCAGGTTTTATTATATAACAATGGATTGAATATAACGAAGTCTTACTTTAAATCAAATGATAAAAATTGGTGCTATATTGATCTTTATTGGTATCAAATTCTTGATTATTTACATTTGACTAAATTTGGAATTCTTGAATACCTTAAGGATTTTGAGTTTCGATCTCAAATTAAAGACTTGAATTATAGCTTTGGTAGTGTTTTAAAAAATTCTTTTACAGGATTTATTTATAATGGATATTTTTCCAATAACGTTGAATTTCTAGAAATTTTGAGTTTTCCTGATAATTATTGTGGCTTCAATGAGTATTATTATGACTCACGTTGTATAGTTTGTAATCCAAATTGTTCAGATTGGCCTTGGTGTACTCGAGATGATTGCAATCTATGCTTCAGCAAGGAATGCAGGAATTGCTCTAGCTATCAGTCAGTTAATTGCACAGAATGTGTGTCTAGAGAGCCTCCTTATTGTGAACTGAATTATAAATGTCTTAATGGAGCCTATTTTAATTGTAGTATGTGTGAGCAAGATTTGATTGTAATAAAAGGGGTCTGTAGTCCTCTGCCTTATGAATATAATGAAGAAAGTCTTGAGGTTCCAGTGATTAATGAAAGGTTTGTGGAATTTAAACAATTTTACGGTATTTTTCAAAGTGGAAATAATAGTTCCACTTACGGTCCTTATAATCAAAGCGAGAGTGATGATCCTATACCTATGAAATCAAGAGGTCTATATTTTCCAGATAAAAAGAAGAATTATTTGAAGAGTATAAATGCAATAATTATAAGTCCTGAATTTACAATTGGATTCTGGATATATACCTTAGTTGCTGGAGAAGCTATTACGAAAGTGTCTTCGATGTATGCAAAAATATCTTTTATTGTGCTAGTTCTAAAAACCCAAAATAATTCAATTTCTGTAGCATCATCGAATTCTGGATCTATTATTTTTTCGTGGGTTTATTTTATGATTTCTGTAAAAATCGAAAATTATTCGACAAGTATATACACAAAGATCAGTACTAAAGACTTTGGCCCTTCTACTTTTCCAGATTATCATTTTGTAGACCAGAATTCAACACTTATAATAGGAAATTACGAAAATTTAATATTTTCAGGATACATTTATTCATTCACTCTATGGCAAACATGTATCAACAACAATTATCTACTTATAGAACCTTGTGAAGCACAATATTCAGTAAGTTGTCTTCACTCAACTTATACTAATCAATATTATGATAATGTGTATAAAAGATATAACTATTGTCATTTTTCTTGCATTAATGGATGTTCAATTTTCGGTAGTTGTAATATGTGCAGTAATAGCAGATGCTCAATGTGCAGTAGTTTTGAACTGAATGCAACTTGTTTTAAAATTGATGAAAATTATTGTTATAAAGATTTACAGAAAAGAGATGATGGGCAATGTTGTCATCCTAATTGCATGACTTGCTATAATCACCATTCCTTCACTTGCTACACATGCACTAAAAATAAAGTGTTACTTGGTAACGCATGCTATGAGAATTGTCCCCTTGGTTTTATAAATGATACAAACATATGCATTCTTCAACAAGAATTGCTTTTAGATTTAACACTAAATAAAATTTCATCAAACATGATAGACAATACATCGTTTATAAATTTTCAAGTAGCAAATTCATCTCTTTTTTATCCAAAATTTTCAATTTACAATCCAATCCCAGCAAAAAACAGAGGATATTATTTTGGAAAGAACTCTTCAATTATTAGCAATCCAATCGCCTTTTCTTATAATTTAACTATAAGTTTTTGGATAAAACACCTTCAGACTGGCACAATATTTAGAAAAATGAATTTGGATGTTTCATCGAATGTTATAACATTTAAAGGTACTGGTATATATAAAATAAATAAAGAAATAGAAAATGACTGGAAAATTTTGATTTTTACGTTTGAGACAAGTTTTTTTGGAAATTTCAGTCAAAGAATTGATAATCATCAATTTATTCAATATCATTATTTAAGATTAGCAACTTATATGTATAATGACACCTTGAGTAGTATGTACATCGGAGATAGCCAGACATCATTTATTGGTTTCATATATAGAATAAAAATCACGAATGGCATTTTTAAAGAGGTCAGTTTCTCAGAGTCTCTTTCAAACTGCTCGATACTCGAAACAAATTTTAATAATTCCTGCATTCCTTGCAAAGAATCATGTTTAAACGGTTGCATTTCAGATAAAAACTGCAGTCTTTGTATTGATCCTTTATGCGAGACCTGCACCACCTTTTCCTCGAAATCTTGTGAAAAATGTAAAAATTCCTCGTATTTAAAAGATGGAAGCTGTATTTGCAACAGCAAGACTTATTGGAATCAAACAACTGAACAATGTGAACAATGCAGTGAGCTTTGTTTGACATGTTCAGAGTATTCCAATTGTTTAGAATGTGTAAATAATTCATTTTTACTTTCCAGCAAATGTTTCTGCGAGGAAGGCTATTTCTTGAACCCATCTCCCTCCATTGAATGCTCGCCTTGCCATGCTGAATGCAGAACTTGTGACGGAAGCTCTAAAGAAAACTGTCTTTCATGCAAAGAACAATCAAAACTATCAACTTTTCAAACTTGTTCTTGTATCGATGGATGGTTTTTTAATTTTTCTAGTAAATCTTGTGGAAAATGTCATCCAAAATGTAAAACTTGCAGAAATGAAACTGATTGCTTGAGTTGTGCTTTAAATTCAAATCTTTTAAAAAATCAGTGCTTTTGCAACACAGGGTATTTTTGGAGTGAAAGTCTTTTATCTTGTGTCAAATGTGAAAGTCTTTGCTTGGACTGCCTATCGAATAATGATTGCATTCAGTGTAAGAATAATTCTGAGTTGATTCAAAGTTTTTGTACTTGCAAAGATGGATTCTACTCTGATAAGGTTTTTGATGAATGTTTGCCTTGCAATGAAAAATGCTTAACTTGTGATGGGAATTCAGAAAGTGATTGCTTAACTTGTGATCTTTCTATCATGCACCTTGTTGGAAAGTCATGTTTTTGTAATGATGGGTTTTATTTTGATGATGAAATGAAAAAATGCAGATATTGCAGCTTAATTTGTAAGACTTGCTTTGGTTTGAGTACCACTTGCACGTCTTGCTCTTCTGAGTTTTTCTTGATGGAAAACAGCTGCTATTGTAAGGGAAGTTTTTATTTTAATGGATCGGGTTGTGAGCCCTGTCATCAAACTTGCAAATTGTGTAATGGCCCATCTGAAGTAAACTGTCAGTCGTGCTGGGCCAAGGCTAGTATTACGAAAAATTCATCATGTCAATGTGAATCAAAATATTTTATGAAAAATGGCAGTTGTTCCAGTTGTCACTCAAGTTGTTTAACATGCAATGATGAATCACGTGATAATTGTACCTCATGTATTGAAGGCCTTAAGTTTCAAAATAATGAGTGTAAATGTAAAGATTTATATTATTGGGATGATTCTACTTCTTTGTGTATTAAATGCTCCGAGTTTTGTCTCATGTGCAATGCATTTAATGATTCTGGTTGTGAATTTTGTAATTTCGACTGCTTCTTCTGTCAAGATAACTCAGTTTATTCAAATGAAACTTGCACCTGTATTGATGGATTCTATAATAAGCAAGGGGTTTGCCTGGCATGTAACGAAACCTGCAAATCTTGCTCTGATAAGTTCTTTTATTCTTGCACAAGTTGTCAAGATAAAGTTCTAATCGGAGGAATGTGCTTCCAAAGCTGCCCTTTGGGTTACATAAACAAAAAAGAAATCTGCCAGTTGAATGGTCCTTTTGGTGAGGTGATGAAATTACTTTTCAATTACTTTTCTTTAAGATACATTGACAAGGTTTCGAATTTTGAATTAGGAATAGCTTCGATTGAGAATATGACTTTTCCTATCCAAAGCTATGATCGAGGAATTTACTTCAACGGTTTCAGTTCAGGTGCTCAAATAACGAATCCTAATCAAGAGTCACTTTTATTATCAGACCAGTTTTTATTGTCTTTTTGGATCAATCCCTTTAATGAAACTGGAACCCTCATCGAAATCTTAAAAACTGACGCATTTTTTTTAGAATTTTCTTTGAAATTGATTGACTCAAAACTGAACCTTCAAATTTTCATTCAAGGTGAAATCCAAGAAATTCACTCAAATTTTTCAGTGGTTTTAAATGAATGGTCTTTATTGGGAATTAGTTTAAGTCACAACTCCCCGTCATCTGCCTCATTTCTTTTTAACTTTTTACAAGAAACATTTTCCAACATCTCTGAAGAGCCTTTTATCGCAGCATCAAAATCTTTAACATTCGTTGGTTTTGAAAGTGCCCAGGAGAAGTTGTTAAAAGGGTTTATTTATAGAATTGATTTAAGAAGGAATCCTTTTTCATTAGAAGGACTAATTTTAAACAACTGTTTAGGAAATCCAGTCTGTTTACCTGATGTGAAATTTCTTAAAACCTGTGGAATTTATCAGTTTTTCAGCGAAACCATCTTGAAATGTGAGAAGTGTCTCGAAGAGTGTCATTCAGGATGTCGGCACAGAAGCACTTGCGGGATGTGCTTCGATGAGAACTGCTTAGAATGCCTTAATTTTGAAAGCGGGTCTTGTGTCCTTTGTAAGAACGATTTCCAGTTAGTGGGTGGGACTTGTGAAACATGTCAAAAAACGGAATATTTTAATTCAACTTCTAAAATCTGTGAAAAATGTGAAGGACTTTGTGTCACTTGTCTTGAAGATCAGTGCCTGACCTGTAAAGATAGAGCTGAAGTCATTAACAGGACTTGTGCATGCTCTTTAGGGTACTTTCTGAACGGCTCATCATGTAGCAGAAAAACGTTCACATGTTCTATCAAAATCAGTCTGAATAACTCAGTCCAGATAGTCTTTTCAGAAGCTCTTGATCAAGGGTTAAAAAAAGAAGATATTGAAGTTCTCATTAATGATCAGATCTGTAACTTTGAAGTTTCTTTTGTGACAAAGTCAATTTTCTTAGTTGAATGCAAAGAAAATAATCAGAATTTCGGAAGTTTCATGAAAATTTACTTCAAAAGTGAGTTGATATCAACGAAAAAATCATTACTTCTTACTAAAAATCTCACAATTGCTCTTTTTTCAAAGGAAAAGATTGAGGTTTATAGACAGATAGAGCAAGCTAAAGTGGTGGCTACGACTGGAAGAACTGTTGGGGCTAGTTTATCTCTTTGTTTAAGTATCGCGAGTTTTGATGCTTCGACTTTATTCAATTTTTTAAATTTTGCTGAGATTTACTCAGTTGTAGTTCTGTATGAACTTGATATTGATGAGGCCTTGAAAGAATTTTTGAGAAATATCAGGATTCAAAGTTCTTTAACGAATATTTTTGAAAAATTACATGATCGGAATTTGGAGATAGAATTGAATGAAGAGTTTGTGAAATTCGGATATAGAAGTACTTCATTGCTAGTTAATTCAGGAGTTAACATTTTGATCCTGATTATCTCTATTTCATGCTTCTTAATAGTTAAGACAGCTTTTCCTTTTGTCTTGCAAAAAGTACCTAAGTTGATTATTATTTGGAATCACTTTCACTATAGTGCTTTTATCAGATATTGGATTCAAACTAATCTTGACCTTCTGATCACATCTATATACTCCCTTTTTAATGGATATTTTAGATCGCTTTTCTACTTTATAGACTACTGTTTGGCTGCAATTGTTATTGTAAAATTCATTTAGATTATCGAAATCGTTCTTTACATAATGTCCATCAGAGTGATTTTGCTCAGGCCAAGACTTAATGCAGTCGATTCAGAGAAGTTAGAGAAGAAATTCGCAACCTTTTTTTCGGAATTTCGATTGAATGGGACTCAACTGGTTTTATTTTACCCATTATTTATAACAAGAAGGTTTTTTATCTGTTTTCTCATATATTTTGTACCTGTTCCAGTTCTGAGATTGATTTTCTCGTTTACATTTTCAGTTCTGGTAATTTTTAGACAGACATTATTTTATCTTTTGTCAAAAAACTGCTTTAAGCAAAAGATTGATAACTTTCTTCATATCGTAAATGAAGGATTTACTGTTTTGTTCCATATTTTTGTTATAATCTCATTATCTTTAAAAAATGAGCCAAGAAATTCTATCAATGATGTTTGGTTTACACTTGTTACCTTATCATGGATTCTCAATATTATGTGTTCTTGTATAAAAACCGTCATCCTTATTATAGAAAAAGTAAAAAGATATAAACAAAACAAAAATGTAGTAGCAGTTCAAAATGATACAACAGTACAAGCCGGAAAAGTTGAAATATTTGATTTGGAATTAGAGAATACTCCAAAAATAAATTAGGTTTAGAATAATTATATATGGCAAATCATTGAAATTTATATTTAATTGAATCTTCAATGTTTTTCACTGCGAATAAATGAATCGATTAATAATATAACTATCTTCTCAATGTTATTGTGCACTAATTTATTCATAATATCAAAATAATAACCAGAAAAAAAATTGATCAAATCTCTTAAAAAGAATTCTGAGAACTTAATAACTTATTACTATCTTTTGAAATAAACCTTAATAGGAGCTTTGACTATAAACTCATAACTCCTTCACGAGTTCTATATTATTTCTTCCTTATTTTTGTACTAAGTTATAAGTTTAATTATTTCAATCGCTCATTTTGGGTTAATGATCAGTAATCATTAACTAAATTTATTTATTTGTAGTTTTATTATATTAATTTAGAGGAGCTGGGATAATTAACTATTTATTTTCGGTTAGATAATCGAAATTGAATTAGAGTGTCGAAAAATAGATGAATGCATATTTAGACAAACTTTCTTCAGTACTAGTGCCGAAATTTTAAGTACTTGGCTGATAATTTAGAGTTAGTTTTTAATTTTTGATCTATTCATTACTTCTTCTTTTCTATTTACCTATATGCAAAGCCTTAAATTTTCTGTTTAGTCACTTTTCACTTAAATCAACCAGTTTCCAATATTTCTTAGATTCTTTCATTAAGGGAATTTTAACTTCTTTAGATCGTCGACAATGCATGCTTTTTTACTATTCAAATAACTATAATTTTATAATATTGATTCTTTCATTTAAAAGTGGAATTGTTTGAGTTTGTATAAATTTCATCTTTAATCCTAGCTCATACTATAGGTCTTTTTATGCTAACAAATGTGAATTGACGATAATAATGATTTTGGAGTATCATTTTAAGTGTTTTTTCATAAAAAATCTTAATTCGCTCATATTAGTTAGTTATATAAATCATTTAAGTCGAGATTTTCTTTTAGTCAAGAAGAGAAATTAGTTAGCCCAATTCCTTTATTATCTCAAGTATTAATTTAACTTTTTAATTCTATCATAAGAATATTCAAGAATTCGAAGTCTCCAGACGAAAGCATCAAAAACTATCATTCAATAAAAAAAAATTGAATGATTCTCATACTATTCTATGAATTCTATCAAATACTTTAAAATTACCCCAAATATAACATCCTGTAAATTTTCACTGTAGAAATATAAATGCTAATATTGTTTATCGTCAATATAACAGTAGCAAACTTATTCTGTTCAACACCTTCATGTACATCTTGCACTAATTTTTACCTCTACAAGTCGAAATCCTGTCTAGAAAATTGCCCAACAGGGTACTTTCTTGACACATCTTCATCGGAATGTAAAGATTCCGGATCAAAGGTTTTATTCACTCTAAACTTTGAAGATTTCTTAACTTTTAAAGCAAATTCAATCTCTGAGTTTTCACATCCTGAGAAGTTATTCTTTGACGACCCTTCAAGAAAGACTCCTTTGCCTACAATTAACACTGGATTTTACTTCACTACAACTAGCTACCTGGAGTCAAATGTTTCCTGGATCCCTGCTCCTGATTTCACAGTTTTCTGTATTGCACGCTTTAATTCAACCACTGGAAAAGTTTTTAGAATAATGAAAGGTTCTATTGAAGTATTTTCATTATGGCTTGATGTGAAAATTTATGCAAAGTGGCTTTTAAGCAATCAATTAAATCAGATTTTTTTTAACATCTCTTATTTAGGTGATGATTCGGTATGGATTAGATTGGAATTTAACTTAATTCAATCAGTAGATCTGCTAACAGTCAAATTTAACCAAAACTCGAAATCAATTCAAATCTTAAATACCGAGTTCAGAGCTCAACATACTGACCTAAAATTCATCCTCGGAGATTCAACCTCTTCATTCAAAGGTTTCCTAAGTTGGCTATCATCAGAAAATTCCCAGAGTACTAGTTTCTCAATCTCAATGCCAGGTATCGTAATATTCGAAGGAAAAGCCTTAGCCGGGCCCCAATTATGTAAAAATCCAAACTGCACATGGCCTTGGTGCGTCGATGACGAAGACTGCTTTTTATACTCATCCTTGGCCTGCACTAATGCAACAGGCTATTTCCCAAAAAACTGTTTATCATGCTCTTTCGGACCCGCTCCGTATTGCGGACTTAGATTCGGCTGCGAATCTGGAACTTTTTTGAACTGTTCGAATTGTACCAGCCCTGGTTATTCAAAGTTTAACTCTGTATGTGTCAGAAATCCAACTCCTTACCATGAATCCGACCTTGATGCACCAGTGATAGATGCAAAGTTTGATATTATCTCAAAAAATTACGGGGGTGTATTTAAAAGTGGAACTAATGAAAGCACTTATGCTCCTTTTAATGACCCGGAAAGTGATGATCCTTGGCCAGTGAAAAATCGGGGACTTTTCTTCAATAACAATCATTTTTTAAGGTTTAAAGGTTTTTTTCAGTTCAACTATGAGTTCACTATTTCCCTTTGGTCTTATTCTGAAGAAAACGCAAAGATTGTAGATACTGATTTTGTTTCATTATATCCTGGATACACACTCAAGGTTAGTTTAAGATCGAATAGGACTACAGTTGAATTTAAATCCAAGAATTTATACCCAAGGGCTACTGATAAATGGATTTTCTTTCACGCGACTCTGAGTCAGAATGACTACACAACTTTGATTAGAAGGTACTTTAATAGTATCCTTTTCGATACATTCTCAGTTGATGGATTTATTTACAGCGGCTCTGATTCCAGATATTTACTTCTTGGAAGGAATTTCAATGCAGGGTTTTGGAAAGGGTGCCTTTATAGATTTACTGTCTGGCAGAAAGTGATAGATGATGTTTCACTTTACTCTAATATTTGTGGATCTATCTTTAGTAGTTCATGCCTGTGGAACTGTTCAGGGTCTCAGTTTTACAGTTCTTTGTTCAAGAGGTGCTTTAATTGCGACTCCTCATGTCAAAATTGTAGTACTTTTGGGACATGCAATCATTGTTCAAGCATTAAATGCAGTACTTGCTCTTCGTTTGAATCGAGTTGCAGTGAAAATCTGGAAAATCCTTGTCTTCCAGGTTATTCTTTGACAAGTGATGGAAATTGTTGCCAGTTTCCTTGCACTTTGTGCTTCATGTCAAGTTCCACATCTTGTCTTACCTGCAGTTCTGGATTTTTGCTATATGGCCAGATATGTGTCACTTCTTGTCCCTTTGGGTTTTTATCGAATCAATCTCATTGTGTTTTATCGAGAATTTCATTGATTGATCTATCATTTGATACTATCAGTAACAATGTTACTGATTCCTCGAGTAAGTTTAATTTTACAGCAGGTAATAACGAAATTTTTTACCCAACTTTTGATTCGAAGGACCCGTGGCCATCGATGGGCCGAGGTTATTACTTTCATCCAACTACATATTTACAAGGCCCAGAGTTAAAATTTGGATATAACTTAACATTTGAGTTCTGGGCCAGATTAAAATCCTATGGGATTATTTTTACCAAAAACACTTTAAGGTTTAATGCAGGCGATCCAACTAAAATTAATATTGGTGGTGTCATGATCATGAATTCTTATGAGTTTCCTTTAAATTCTTGGACTCAAGTTTGGCTTGCAATTAGGACTAACGTGGATAATTTGTTTGTCGCAGAGATTATAATGAATAATGTTTTTGATACTGAGAGCATTGCCAAAAAATTTTTTAATGATAGTTCTACTGTTCTTTATATTGGAAACATTGCATCGGGTTTCACTGGCTTTTTATGGTCTTTTCAAGTGTTCAATGAATATACTACCACCTTGAGCACTAAGTTTAAAAATTGTGCTGCAGGTTTAGATGCTCAGTGTACTTGGGATTGTGATATTAATTATTTTTTAGAAGAATCTTCTTGTGTTCAATGCAAAACTTCATGCAGTAAAGGATGTCGGAGATCTAACGACTGTAACTTATGCGAAGACCGTCTTTGTTTAAAATGCTCAAATTTTTCCTCAGGATGTAATGAATGTCTCCCAAATGCTGAAATTATAAATTCAAAATGCTTTTGTAAATCCGGCTATTTTTGGAATGAAGCTACTCTAAATTGTTCAAGTTGCTCAATAAGATGTGAAAAATGTTCAGGTTCTTCAAAAGACTGCACATCTTGCACTTCCGAATTGATCCTTATTTCCAAAAATTGTGAATGTCCAGAAGGAAAATATTATTCAAACCAGAAATGTTTCGACTGTCATGCAAGTTGCAAGTCGTGTTCATCAGGAACAATTCTAAACTGCACTAGCTGCAATCAAAATTTTCATTTACTGTCAAATGGCACTTGTTCATGCATTGATGGTTTTTATGCAGATTCTGTGAACTCCTGTTTAGAATGCAACCAAAAATGCAAGACATGCAAAAATAATACTTTGTGTGAATCATGTAAAGATTCAATGACCTTAAAAGACGGTGTTTGCAGTTGCAATGATTTTTATTATTTTAACTCGAGTTTGGGAAATGGTGAATGTGATAAATGCAGCAAGTTCTGCAAAACTTGTGTTGGTTCAGGTGAATATGAATGCTCTAGTTGTGTTGATAATTTTGTGATGAAAAATGGGTCTTGCACTTGTCAAGATGGGACTTTTTTTGATAGTTCTGAGCAAAAATGTAGTAACTGCTCAGTTGTTTGTAAAATTTGTCTGGGCCAAGCAGAGTATTGTGTAAGTTGTTCGGATAATGCGGGATTCGTTGAAAATCATCGATGTGAATGTGTAACTGGATACTTTTTAGAGAATACAGGGTGTTCAATGTGTTTTAAGCTTTGCACTTCTTGCTTGCAGGTGGATAAATGCACTTCTTGTGTTGACTTCGCTGAAATTGTTTCACCTCAAACTATCTGTTCATGTAAATCCGGATTTTATGAGTCTAAGAATGAATGCTTACCCTGTGACCAAACTTGTCTTAGTTGTACTGGTCCACACCACTCAGATTGTTTGGCATGTAAAAATCATTCATATCTTCATAAAAATACATGTTTTTGTGAATTTTCTTACTTTTACAATGGATCCAGCTGTGAAAGATGTCCAAGTCCCTGCAAATCATGCATTGACAAGAATAACTGCACCAGTTGTGAATCAAACTCTTCATTAACCACTTCTAATTTCTGCCAATGCAACTTAAACTTTTACTTAAATTCTTCTGCATGCTTCCCGTGCCACGATCTCTGCCTTTCATGTGACGGTTCATCATCCTCCAATTGTCTCTCCTGCAGGTCACCATTGATTCTTTCTTCAGAAAAATCATGTGAGTGTCCAGAAAGCTTCTTTTTATCAGGTTCCACTTGTCTGGACTGCCCTAATCTATGCTCAAAATGCTCATCTGTAAACAACTGCTCTGAATGCGTTTTTGGGGCATTTTTAACATCGGGTGAATGTTTTTGTGAATCTCGTCGATATCAGAATGACTCCAGTTGTCTGCCTTGCAGCCAAATTTGCTTGACTTGTGATGGACCACTTGATGAAAATTGTCTCACTTGCAATGAACATGCTCATGTTGAGACAGGAAAGTGTCTTTGCGATGATCGTTTTTATTGGAATGGCACACAATGCCAAATGTGTCCAGAATTGTGTCGAACTTGTGGAAATAATAGTTTTTGTTATGATTGTGAATCAACTGCTGTTAATTTCGATGGTTTGTGCAAATGCCAAGATGGAAGGTTTTTTATTAATAAAAGTTGTGAAGTTTGTCAGGAAAGTTGTGAGAATTGTGAGAGTCAAAGTGATTTTTGCATATCATGCAAAGAAAATGCATTTTTGCAAGTAGATAATACTTGTCAATGTAATGCAGGATATGCTAAATCAAAACCTTCTAATTGTATCAAATGTCCGAGTCTCTGCGAATCATGTTCAATCGCTTCAGAATGTGAACTTTGCATCCAAAACGCTTCATTAGTCTCATCAAAGCAATGCGAATGCAATGAAGGTTTTTTCGAAAACAACGGATCATGCTTAGCCTGTGACATATCATGCAAATCTTGCATAGGTCCAAGCAGAACCAACTGCATTTCATGTAAAATCTTCTCGAATCTCACTTCATCAAATACTTGTGATTGTGAAGATGGATTTTATTGGAACGGGACAGATTGTGAGCACTGTCCAGCCTTATGCAGATCTTGCAACTCTTCTCTTTTCTGCTCTGCATGTATGATTAATTCATCACTGCACAGTTCGAATATATGCACCTGCAAAAATGGGTTTTACTTGACTTCTCACAGTTGTTTAGCTTGCGATGAATCATGTTTAACTTGCTTAGGACCTTTAAAATCTGATTGTGAAAGTTGCATATCGTCTGCGAATTTGAATCAAAATAAAGAATGCATTTGCAATGAGGGTTTTTATTTTTCATCTGGAGGTTGCATTGAGTGTCCGAATAATTGTCGTGGTTGTTATAATCAAACTTACTGTTTTTTATGCAATAATCTCTCTTTTTTGAATCAAAGTCAACTCTGTGAATGTAACTCTGGATTTTATGAAGATCTGATTGGATGCTCATTATGCAACCCAATATGTGAAAATTGCTCAGGTCCAGGAGAAGACCAATGTTTAAGTTGTAAGAGCCCGCTAATCCTTATTCAAAACTCTATATGCAGTTGCCCAATCAGTTATTTTTGGAATGGCTCATCTTGTCAGCAATGCTCATCTTACTGTATCCAATGCCAAGACCTTACAAAATGCACTTTATGCGCATCAAATAGTATTTTGAACAATAATTCATTCTGCGTTTGTGAAGATCGCTATTTTGGAGATTCGGTTTCCTGCATTCCTTGCCATGACACTTGTCTTACTTGCTCAGGTCCCTTACCAATTAATTGCCTGTCCTGCAAGTCCAATTCATTGCTATCCATAAACTCTACTTGTTCATGCAAAATAGGGCATTTCTTAAACTCTTCATCTGATTGCCAAAAATGTGACTTACTCTGCATGGACTGCCTTTCACTAAATTCATGTCTCATATGCCAAAACAGAAGTACTTTAGATGAAGCAGGGACATGCAAATGCGATTCCTCTTTCTATCTAAATTCAAATCAAGTAACTTCAGAGTACTCCTGCAATCCCTGCAGTGAAAAATGCCTGACCTGTTCAGGTCCAAGCGATTTTGAATGCACATCATGCAAGAACAATTCTTTTTTATCAGCGAACAATGAATGTCTTTGCAACAACAGCAGGTACTTCGACATGAATACTTCTCAATGCGAGAGCTGCAATATAAACTGTTCTACTTGTTTCGGACCTGGAGCTGATGACTGTGGATGCTTTGAAAATTCTTTTATAGTGAATAATTCATGCAAGTGTGTTGATGGCTTCTTTATAAAGGATAATAGTTGTGTGTCTTGTGATTTTACTTGTAAAACTTGCAGAGGTTTCAGATACTTTGAGTGTATTTCCTGTAATGATCGACTTTTATTGTTGAAAGAAATGTGTTATGTTCAGTGTCCTTTGGGGTTTAAGGAAAATGATGAAAGTTGTAGTGAAAGTTCTGATATGATTATATCATTATTTGACTTTGATACTATCACTGATGAGTTTGAAGATAAAATCAACAAACTGAAGGTAAAAAGTATTGAGTCTGATAAGATTTTTCCTGCATATGGACGAGGAGTTTATTTGATAGGAAATCATTCAGGTTTCACTTCGATCAATAACGAAAGAATCGTTGTTTTCAGTCCATCATTTTGTATATCAATTTGGTTCAATCCTCATTCAGATGCTTCTCTATTTGAGTATCATTCATCTCTAAGAGAGTATTTTCAAATTTTCTCTGAATTGGAAATTCCAAATTTGAAAGCCTCAGTTTCATTCAACTTTTCACTTCCGAGTCTTCAGCCTTATTCAAGCAAAAACTGGAATCATATCTTGGTTTGTATTGAATTTGAAAGCTTTTTCACTTTTTCTCTCAATCTAAACAAAAAAGAATCGTACGCTGTTGTAGATTCTCAGGCACCTTTTAAAGACTTTTTTAATTCAACGATTTTAATTGGAAATTCTGCTTATGATGATAAGTTTTACAAAGGATTTATATTTTCGGTTCAATTTTTTAAGGCGAAACCTAATATCGATGAACTTGTGAATGAAAATTGTGGAATTTGCAGTGTTTGCAGGCCAAAGGAAAGTTGCTTGACTGTCTGCAACATTTCTGAATTCTCATCAAATGATATTGAATGCGAAAACTGCTCAGAATCATGCACCTCTGGATGTAGAAATTCAAAAAATTGCAGTTTATGCTCAGATACAGGATGCGCTATATGCCGAGACTTCAACAACAAGTCTTATCATGAGTGCTTTGATGGGTTCGAACTGAAAAATAATGAATGCAGACCTTGCACCAATGAAGAGTTTTTCAATAAAAAGAACAAAACATGCAGTAATTGTACAGGTCTCTGCTCAAACTGTCTCAGTGAGTCAGAGTGCTTGTCATGCAAAGAAAACAGTGAACTGATATCAGAAAAATATTGCAGATGCATTAAAGGATTTAGCGAAGTAAACAATAAATGCACTAAAAACAAATTTTGTGCTTTGATTAAAGTTTTATCTGATAACAAACTCAACGTGATGTTTACTGAGACCTTATCTGAACAATTACAAGAGAAAAACATAAAGATTTTGATAGATTTGAAAGAAGTGAATTTTTCAATGGTTTCCATCACGCTTTCAAATTATTTGATAGATGTGGGCAAGAGTGAAAATTCTAAACCATACTTGATTCGATTCATGACTGAAGTGGTTTCAGTGAAAAATTCAGTTCTTTTTCCTTTAAAGTACTCTTTTCATCTTTCTGTTATTGTCGAAGATGCTGCTATTAAAGAAATTGAGGATATGAAGGCTTATGCATAGACATTAACTGAATCAGGACTTGCAACAGTCCTCGAAACTAGTTTAATCTCGGCAGACCCAAGTACTTTTTTCACATTTTTGAACTCAGCAGAAATATTTTCATACATAATTCTTTTCAACAGCACTTTTGATCCTTTACTGGTTGCTTTTTTAAACGCTTTGAAACCTTCCTCAATGTTTCCTAACCTATTTGAAAGACTGGTACCAACAAGTTCAGGCAAAAACCTTAAAAAAAATATAAAGATTTTGGAATAGAAACAAATTTACTGCTTTTAAATGCAGGAATATATTATCAGTTCCTCGGCCTTTTTTTATTTCTTTTACTCATACTGTTCCCACTTTCTTATTTTAAACATAGATTCGCTGTTAAGATCAAGCTGATTTTGAAAGATTTTTTAATGTTTAAGGCTTTTTTGAGGCTTTGGATTCAGTCTTGCTTTGAAGTGACGATCTCTTCAATTTTAGGGATTTTTGAAGGACAGATCATTGATTTTTACAGTTTTTTTGATATAAGTTTGTGCATGGAAACGATTGTGAGTTTTATTTAGATATCTTGTTGCTTTGCTTTCATTGTTTTACTCAAGAGCATATACAGACTAGGAAAAATAAGAGATTCAGAAGAACTTCAAGAGCATAAAGTGAATTACAGCACTTTTTTTTAAGAATTTAAATGCAGAAAAGCAGATGACACTATTTTTTATGTTCTCTTCGTATTTAGAAGATATTCGCTATGCTGTTTGATTTATTTTGTTGATTCTTTTGTTTTGCAGGTAGTTGTTGCTTTTGGATTTACTTTATCTGTAAGTTTTGATTAGATTCCATTTTATATGATTTTTGGTCAACCTTTCAAGGAACCACTTCAAGGCCGGAATTTTGTCTGTCTTGAGTTGCTTACTTGCATTTATTATGCATTACTTGCATTGCCATTTCTCATTCCTCAAGTGGTAGAGTCTAAATATATTGGTTCGTATTGCATCAAAGTCGTAATGGCTGCTCTTTTCTGTAATATTGGCTTTTCTTTCTTGATAACAGTTAAAAAAGTTGTTGTTTTTTTTAAAAGTAAGTGCAGAAGAAATTCAGAAACAGTTGCTCCAGTGACCACTACGATGAATTCTCCAGTTTTTAAGTTTTAATAGCTTTAGTTTCTAAATACTACCAAAATATTATAGTTTAAATAGTTTTATTTACTTCTAAGCATGTAATATTTATACTCTGCTATTTGTATAGAGTTATCTTAGAGGCTTTGAGACTATTTGGGATTGCAATTAGACAAGATGTGCTTAGGAATACTATGATGATTATTTTCTACAGATATCAGTTAAACATTTTTAATAAAGTAAAGATATCAGTTTGGTTAAATTAATTCATATTGCTATGATTGATTTACCTCAAGAAATAAATGCAGAATAGTCTCAACTTGTTGTTTTTTGTTATTCAGATAATTTATCTGATTTATTATAAACCTTTAAAGAGAAACATATTTTGATTGCTAATTATATTGGAGAAGCTTGTGTTTTAATTTTTTTCGCTTGCTTTTGTGTTTTTAACTGGGCCAAGTGTAGATGAAATCGAAAGGTGTGAAAATATTTTCATTTTTTCGATACTTACATGTATGGCTTATAGTTTTTTATTACAATTTACTGTCTTATTTTGGCTTTAAAGGAAATGGTTGTCAAGGTTTGGAGAAGCGAAGGATAACTCAAAATAGGGAAAATAGAATCGTTTCAAATAAGAGGACTCAAAAGCCAACAAAGTATATTTAAGGTTATTAGATATAGAGAATTTATTTTAATTGAGTGTGAGATTAATAATTTGCATTTATAACTAACACTCATTATTTTCTTCAATAATTGATGAAATTATTGAATATTCATGAAAAAATAATTGAATTTTTTTTCTTTCAAAACATGAATAATTTCTTTCATATAATTATTTATCATTTTACAAGTTATAGAGTGAAGTCTAGGGTCTTGAATATATTTTATTGATTATTTCAATATAAATAGATATCCTAGGAAATATTATTTAAAGTTAGTAAGAATGAAAATTTATTTTAAAGAAATTAAATTATACTATTGAACTTCCAGTTTGAAGTTCTGGAAACTCTTTCAAAGCAATTTTATCAAGGATTATAACTATTTGAAATGAAATCATGATACTTCTACTAATTCCTACTGGATCATTTTTGTATATTTTTTTGGATTTTTCGAGGTAAGTTGTTAAGATTTCAATTAAATCTTTACTATCATCTGAATCTAGGTTTGGAAGGTTTTTAAATAATTTGTCGATATTGGCTTCGAAATCAAGTAATGGAATCTCAGGATGAATATTTGATAGTTTAATCATAAATTTTAATAATTTTAGTAAAATAAGACAATTGGATTTTCTTTCTATTGATATCGACGCTCAATAATTTCTGAGACTTGGTTCTTTGCAGGCTTGAAAATATTTTCGATTTTTTGTAATTCAGTTTTTATATCATTAAAGTCAAAATCGTCCCTTTCATCAAGTTTGATATCACCTCCGCTTATTCAACATCTTGCAAAAACTCCTTCATATAAAAAATCTATTTATTTCTTTGTAGTTTCGATGAGCAGTGTAGAAGATTTCAACAAGTTTTCAATAAACTCACTTTTATCAGAAATTCTAAAAGTTTATGAGTCCTTTAGCTAATTTTGAATGGATTCAAGAATAATTTCAGGGTTTTCTGTATTATACCGTGCAACAATAAGATGAACCTGAAGAATTAA
>RSEH01000166.1:0-108301 GCA_006503475.1 Stentor roeselii | reverse complement strand
TCTGAATCTAGCACTTGGAAGTTGGATGGAAGGTTTATTCTGGATAGGTATTACTTTAGGTATTCTTTCATTAGTTCTTTTCTAAGTTCACAGTCATATTCAATTCTAAGTATATCTGAAAGGTAAAACTGGTCTGTTAAGTTGACATTCAGGCCTGACGACTCTAAAATTACTTCGTTGTACTTATTGACATGTTTAGAGCTATGGCTCATTCAATAACGATATATGATTATTAAAGAGATTTAGAAAGATTAGTAAGATGTATTTTCATAGTAACTAGAATAACTCTCACTGGAAGACCAGCTCTCAGGTTCTACCTTACCCAAATCAAGTGCAGGAATAATCTCAGGCTTAATCACATCAGGTAATCTTCTCGAAACAAGACACCCAGAATCAGAAGTGACCGAACCATCTTCAGCAGAAGGTTCCTGAACCGATTCTTTTTTCCTAATTTTCTTTTCATAAAACTCTTCAACAGGAAATCCAAATTTTTTGATATCAACAAGTAAATTTTTTAATTTTTTTTCATTCTCTTTAGAAGCTTTTAGTTTTTTTTCAATATTTTTAAAAGATGCAGAATAAGCCTGATTTTCCACAATAAGTGCTTTCCAGTTCTCATCAGTTCTTTCAACTCCTTCAAGGTTAAACTTCGAGATTTTATTCAATCGATTCTGTATTCCATTACAAATCTCTTCAGACCTATCAAGTGACCTAGCAAGTTCATAATTTTCAACTGAAAGTTTTTTTATTTTCTTATCCAACCCTGCGATTTCCTCGTTTTTTTTCGCAACAAGTTCATTTAAACCATCAACTTTTTCCTTAAGTCTCGAAGTATGTTCCTTAAGACTAGCATCATAAAAGTCTTCATACATGTCTTTGATTTTTCTTAAGACCATTGAAAACTTCTTATCTTTCTGAATGATTTCTTCAAAAATCCCTTTATACATCTCGTACTTCTCAAAGGCAAGGGCAAAGTTTTGCACTGGCTTGCGTTGAATGATGCTTGAGCTCAGACTATCCGAGTCATTTACCTTCGTCGGGGTCACGCTTCGGTAACTTGAAACTGCTCCACTTGTAATGCCTGGCAAGTGACTTTCAATTATCTTGAGTGATGGTTTTTTACTCAACATGCTGATCATTTTTTGGCTTTTCACGATGTTGGTCGCGGAAGGCGACTTTCCTATTAAGGGAGTCGTGCATTTTATACGCTTTAGGGACTTTTTCTTCAGAAGGGCTGAGGAATTCACCTTGCTTATTGAATGGATTCCTGAATCTTTTTGGATTTTTGATATGGATGAATGAGTGTGCGATGAGGTGTTTGGACTTGTTGAACGTTGAGGCGATTTTGAACGGTTTTGAGTGTAAATTCGAGAGTTTTCACCGAATGAGTCTATTATTCGAGTCGGCTTTGACATTGTTTAGGTTATTGTTATGGATTGAATTAGAAATTTTGGGATTTTGGGGATTGTTTTAAGAGGTTTTAAGGGTTGAATGGTGACTGGAGAGAGATTTGATGAGAGTAAAGGGATTGTGAAGGGTTATTCGGAATTTTTAAGTATAGTCAGGAGTTAAGTAGAAATTTTCAGAATCAAGTTGAAAAATTGACTTAAATTTATTCTAATTTTCTGGTAATGGAATCTCTAGACAGGCTAATAATAAACTTAATCCATTTGTATCCAAACCTCATATAAAACCATTCATTATTTTAAACTTTTAATTTCCTTCGTCTACTTTGATGTGTTTTCGAATCTTTTCTTCGGATTCGATATCAGAGTCAATTACTACCTTTACTGGTATACTTGTTGGTGCTATGTACGGGCAAAATGGGTTAAACATTGCATACATTAGCCTGAGGTAATGATTCTGAAGAAGAGTTTGGTTCAGAACTGTCTCAGTTTCTTGTCTTTCGCCCGCTATTCTTTGAACTTGCTGCTTTTTTTTCTCTAACTTTATGAAGTACTTCTGAGCATGGGAACGTATTTGATTACTCGATCGCGTTCCCACTACTTGAACTATCTTCTTCCAGTCTTTTCCATATTTATTTATCGCTTCAATGAATCTGTCGTGCTCATCTTGAGTCCAGTGACCTCTTTTGCCTGGGAATTCGTGCTTTATGAGTTTTTCGTCCATATTATTCTAGAAGATTTTAGGATTTGATTAGATAATGAAAGATATAACCCTCTAAATATCAGGATTTTCAAACAATTTTAAATCTTCAAGATTCCTGAAAAAACCTAAAAAAAAATTTTTTCCAATGAAAAACCTTCCATCCCCAAAAATTTCTAAAGTTTGATCCAAGAAAAAGCCCCAGATTTAATCAAGTCCAAAAATCATGAATAAATTTTAACGACCTCTGATATTCTAAGGTATTGCGCTTTTTCGTCTAAACAATCTTTCATATTTTATATCTTATGAAAAATTTGCAGCCCAGTAAAAAGTGGTCCAAAGATAAAACCATTATTTAAGGTCATAATTGATTAAATGTGTCTTGTAAGCCAACGCGAAGAACCCTGCAGTCATCCTGAATGTCAGGGGCATTCCCCTCAAATAATGATGGACTGTTCGAAGCCCCAACTAATGGAGTCTTTAGTAATGCTTCTGCTTTCCCGAAATGCAGCTTTGTTGAATTTGAGCAGCTTGACAAGTCAAATCGATCAAAGAGCCGAAGAGCTGGAAAGACTGAAAAGTCATCAGACGGTGGGAAAGGACTCTAAAAAGACAAATTTTTACATGAAGGACAATTATGACTTAAAAGTTATTATTATTGGGGAGGCTCCAAATATGGTCCTTAAAGAAAAAGGTTTCTGTATTCAAGCAGAAGTCAGGAACTCACAAGATTTGAAGGTTTTTGTTGATAAACTGTTCAAAATCAGACTTTTTACTAATGAAAACGAACCAAAACCACTTAAATTAAACATTGCCTCGAAAAAGATACTTAGAGGCACTTTGGAGACGAGGATGAACCAGGACTGCGGAATTATTTTTGAAAATGTCGTTATTAATGAAGTTAGCAGTCATTATATCAATGAGAGTTTTACACTTGTTGTCAGTTGTGAAGATTCTGAGGTCAAGCCGCTTGTGGTTGAAAATTTGTATGTTAGGGCAAGGAACTCAAATAAAAAGAAATAGGTTTGATAATTATGATTTTTTTTATGGATTTGGATAGAGTTGGATAGAAGTGAATAGGATTTTTTTTTTTTCAGGTCTTTGAGTTGGTAGATTCAAAGTAGTTGAGTAGAGGTTTTTTAACTTTTGATTGATTGAATGTTATTTAGAGCAAATTTTGATGTTTTTTACATTGAGTATCATCAAATTGATTGAATTAGTTCTTTTATGATTTTACAAGGATTGGGTTAAATTATATGAGAAAAGGGTATAAAGAAAAAATACTTTATTCAATATGAAATATTGAAAACTTTCAGAATTTTCAATTATCTGATTTTAACAATATAAGGGTGGTGATTAAGAAAGGATTTTACAAATTGATTAAGTGAAAATAGCTTCATAAAGAATTCTGTTTAAATAAAAGGAAATAACTTGTTTCAAATGCTTTAAGTATAGCAGCTGAGCTCAATAAATTAATCGGTAATTAATATAAAATTCTCTATCAAAAAAAAATAATTCGTTATTTCTAAATAATTTATAACATAAGCATCTCTACCTTTTAAAATTCTAACGATTCAAATATTTACAATTAACATTTTTCTAATTCTCTTCAGATTTTCATATACTAATATCAGTGCTCGATTTTATCAAAACTAATAATTATAAGAAATCTTCTAATGAATATTTGTCTTTTGAGAAAGAAAACTTAGGGGAATAATTAGTATTAAAAAAGCAAACTGTCTTAAACAGTTACCACATCAAATTTAATGACCTAACATCACTAAAAATAATGGCTCTCAGAACCTCTCGTAAAAAAGAAAAGACTTCTCTATCTCGAAAGCTCTCTGAAAAATTATCCTTCAACTCAATCCAAGAACAAAACAGAGACAAGACTCTTAAAATAGCAAAAACTTCGATTCCCTCTTATTTCAACAGGCACTTCAGAGGAATAAAAGAATTTTCATTGAACCAGTCAGAGTCGATTAAGCGTTTTTCAAGTCCTCAACCCACAAAACTGCAAAAAGATCAGAAAACTGAAGAAATTCCGAAAATTTCTCAAGATCCTCTGATGCTTCGGCTTCAGGCGAGTAATGGTTTGAATCTTTATCGAGTTATTGAAGCGAATTATAAATATTTTGTTGGCCCTGGGAACAATGACGCTTTGGTGACAAGAATTCTTAGAGGCAAGTCTGGATGGTCGAAGAGTTTTTCTCCACATTGTGCGAATTTGATCTGGACTGACGTGAAAAAAACTCAGATGATTGACTTGGTACCGAAAGGACTATGTAATAAAAAAGTACTTGTTGATCATGGAGAATTTTCAAGTGATGTCTTGGATCAAAAATATTACAGATCCCTGGAAATAACAAGTACTCTAAGTCCTCTAAAAATAAAAATATACAACAAACTCGAAGGAAACAGCGAACTTGCATCTAAAAAAAAGCTTCTCCACAACATGAAATCCTACTACTTAAGTAAAAACCAAGACCCATTCACAAAAATCCCTTTAAGTTTTCATCTAATAAACGGCTCATCAGACACAAATTTCCCTAAAGTCCTTGAGCAGTTCAAAAAATTCGAAGAAAACTTAAAATCAGATCCACATCTAAACAACTTATGGATAGTGAAGCCCGGTGAAGCAACAAACCGAGGAATAGGTATAAAAGTCTGCGGGTCACCTTCCGAAATATCTGAAGTATTAGATGAAAAACGTATAAAAAGTAAAGTAAAAAGAACTTACATAGTCCAAAAATATCTTTACCGTCCTTTACTCTACAACAACCGAAAATTTGACATCAGATGTTACGTGTTGGTCACGATTTTCAACAACAACATTCAAGGATATTTGTATAAAGAAGGATATCTTAGGACTTCTTGTTCTGAGTTTTCTTTGGATATGATTCAGGATAAGTTCATTCACTTGACAAATGACGCTGTGCAGAAAAACTCTCCGGACTATGGAAAGTTTGAAGATGGGAATAAACTTTCTTATGATGAATTTCAAGAGTATCTTGAGTCGAATGGACAAAAAGTCGAGTTCAAGCAACAGGTTTGCCCGAAAATTAAAGAACTTGTGCAGGACTCCCTTCAGGCTACTTGGAAAAATCTTGACCCTTTTAAACGATTTCATTGCTTTGAAGTCTTTGGATATGATTTTATGATTGATGAAATGTTTGAACCTTGGCTTATTGAAGTTAATACTAATCCTTGCTTGGCTTTGAGTGGGAAGTATTTGAATCAACTTATACCTGATATGCTTACTCATACTTTTGAGATAACTTTGAATCAGCTTTTTCCTACTAAAGAGAAGTTGAGTGGAAATAACTTATATGAATTGGTCTTCGCACAAGTTTTAAACACCAGCTAACGATACCTAATAACTAATTTTCTTATCTCTAAAAACCTACTTACTGATTTCCCAACATAGAAATCAATCTCTAAATCCTTTAAATTCATCTTCATAAAAAACAAAATATTAATAAATGCTTTCTCAGCAGATCAAAATCAGCAAAAGATGGGCTAAATATTTTTCTTCAAATCGAGAAAGTTTTGAAAATCGAAAGTTTATATCAGTCGACGGAATCACGAAATTTGTTTACAAAAATGAAGACTCCTACAAAAAGGTGATCATTAGTGAAGAAGACTCATGGTTTATAGTCTTCTCGTATATGAAATTAGAACATATTCCTTCTCGACTCATAAAAGAACATGAATTACTTGCGGAACTCAACCAAAGACTCTTCTTTGGAAGTTTTTTGATAAAAGAAAAAAGAGACCCGGAACTTTCACAGAAAGGAAAGTTTTTTATCTTCAAAACTTATCAAAGGTGCTTTGGTAACGATGAGGATATTGATGAGCTTATTATCAAGCATATTATGGAGCATGAGTTTGTTTTTTTACCTGTTTCTGAAGCGATTTCGGAAAGTAAAGGTTTGAGTAGGTTCGAATTTTTGGATAATTTGTTTAAAGTTATTGAAGATGCACAAAATAAATTAAAGTAGCAATTTATTTGTGATGAGTGTTTAATACTTATAAAGATAATTTATCTAAAACCAATCCCAAACAAAACACTATAAATTATTCATTCAAAATCATCATTATCAAATCTCAATTTAATTTAGCCTTCTTAAACCCTTCCGCAAATGCACTCTGCACCGACTTAGTCCTTTTTTCAATAGCATCACTAATATCCTTACTAATCTTCTTCTTCCTTTTAACGGGTATAACAACCTCAGCCGTTGCACTTTCCTTGATTTTTTCATTTTGTTTTTCCTTCCATTCCTTAAGTCGTATCTGATTGTTGATATCCCTGATCCTTCTTCCAGAAAGATCCCGACAAGACTCAAAATTATCAACTTTCGCATTAATTCCTTGTCCCTTAAGCATAGACCCGAAGCTGCCTTTTCCACCAAGGATCTTAAGTTTGACCTCAACAGAAAGGCTTTTATCAGCAAGTCCAAAAGGCCGGGATGCTTGACTTGCCCAAAGGAAATCATTTGGAATTCCAGTGATTTCGCTGTAATATTTTAAAATCTGATCAGAAGTCTCTGCTTCAAATGAAAACCTTTCGCCATTCACTCCTCGAACAAGAAGAGAATTCATTTATATCGACTTTTATTAGAAATGGATTCGGATTCTATTGAAGAAGAAGTGACTAGGTCGAACTTCATGTTGTTAGAAAATCATAACCTTGATATTAAAGGGTCGATGGGACTTTTCAAAGATAAACTTCCTGACCTGTCAGCAATCACTCCCCACGAAACAACAACCCAACCGTTTTTAAATTCAAAGTGTTCATCTCTCTCAGTCTTCGACCGTCTAGCAAGCGACACAAACCGTCGAGCGAACGCAAGTATGAGAGTTCAAGACTACCGTCTAATGTTAGAACTCGAATACGAGAATTCCTTTTTAAAGCCATTGAGACTTTCCGCAAACAGCGAGTCCCAACTGATTTCAAGACTTCTCAGCGATTCCATCAGACGTAAAAAAAACCAAGAAACTTTAGAAAAGTTAAAAAAATCTGAAAGTCCTTGCAAACAGTTTGAAAAGTGGCCGGCTTTCAAAACTGATGAAGTCGTTCGAAGGTTGTTTGTAGATAAAAGAAGCGAAATTAAGAAAAGGGATGAAGTTAAGAAAGAACTTGAAGAGAAACAAGTTGAGATTTTAGAAAGGATCAGGGAAAGAAGACATCCGAAGAGGAAAATTGATCAGAAAGTTATGAGTCGGGTTGTTGCCAGTCCTTCTCCTAATTGTAAATGTGGAATAAGCCCTAAAAGTCCTTCGCCTAAGAGAAAGTGGAATGATGTTAAAGATATTGTTGAGAAACTTCATAGAGGGTCAAGCTTTAAGGGATTTGGATCTGCTAGGAAAATTCATGGTCCGAGGAAGAAGAGTGTTTTGGAGGCTGATGATTATTTGATCACTTTGAAGGCGAAGGGGAAGTAATTAATGTGAATTATTTGATTTTAAATAATAAACTAGCTTGATTTGGTCACCCAGCAGTAGTCTTCTGATAAGGTTAAGGAACATTCTTCTGAGATGAATGAAGGGTTGTGACCGATTGCCACTGGAATTTTAAGATAACGAGCATTGACCAAAAGTGAAACAAAGAAGTTAGAGGTGCTCGTCACGATGATCCCCACTGTATTTTCATTTAATTCTATATATTCTTCAGGATCATTTATTATCAAGATGTGTTTTTCTTGCCAATTGGGGTAGCCAGCATCATATCTTTCCAACTTGCCCATAGCTCTTCCAGGACTATAGCACAAATAAGGACTTCTAAGCAGTGATTTATTAATAATAGGGACAGTTTTGATTAAAAACTTTGAAGCAAGCAAAAAAATATCATGAAAAACGAGTTGGTAGTCAACTCGAAAGTACTTAGCAACGACTTCCAAGTCAAAATGATTCGTATTTTTCACAATTTCGCAGTACTCTTCAACAATCAATTCCATCATTTCATACAACAAATCCCTCAAAACTTCAACATTTTCTTTCTTTTCCAGTTTTTCAAACTGAGAAACTAAAATTTTTACCTGTTTAATCCTGATATAATCATAAAACAACATCTCACAAATCCACTTTCCAACTAAAGTGATTTTCCAAATCGAGTCTTTATCTTCAATATTTTCAATAATCCTTTCAATTAAATCAATTTCCTTTTTTTCCAAGTTATTATCAGTGATCAACAAAGAAACCGAATTTTTAAAAGTTTTGCTTTCGAAGTAAATCGATTTTCTCAAGTCAGATAATTTATAAGTCTGAATAATTTCTTGATCATAATTTTCATTCGAGCTTTCAAAAACATCAGTTTTCTGCAAAAGTGCTTCAGAAGGATTTTCAAGAAAAACCTCTGAAATAAAAATATTATTTAACATGATCTTCAAGTCAGACTGTCCAAGTCTCGTTAAAGATTTTTCAATAAACTTCACAAAAATCGAGTAATTTTCTTGTAGTTCAAGGTTGATGCTTTTCAAGACCAAGGCAATCATTTGAATCAAGCAGTTGTTGATTTCTTCTAAGTTAATAACAGCAAGAAGTCTTTCAAGTATCTCCGGAACTGAAAGAGAAGTCAAGGCTTGAAGACCTTTCACGACGAGAGTAGATGAGTCTAAGGCGAACTCAGGGCAAGAGTACAAGTCGAAGACTTCTTTGATTTGAAAGGTTGTCCAGCATGTGACTCGTTCTCGAATCGTTGCTGTTCGGTTTGATTGGAAATTTTCCCATTTTACTTGTTTGGACTCGTTTATCATTATGTACTTGTATTGGAATGTCAGGGGAAAGTCGGAGATTGAGACTGATATCGCCTTTGATGACCATATTGGGTAGGTCTCTGGAGTTGTGTATAATGGAATTGAGTTTGATGGGTTCCAACTTCCGAGCTCTTTTAGACTTCCTACTATTTTTATTGATGAACCGAATGGGGTGCTTGCTGATACTGAGAATGATATTTTTACTTGGCTTGGGTAGGTGATTGAGGAATCTGAGGCTTCTGTTGTTAGCAAGTCGATAAAGTTCAAACTTATCGAATCTCCATGAGATTCTCGCTTAATATGTGAAAAGATGTAACTTGTTTTACGACTATTTGACATTAATTATATTATGGGAAAATTATTGGTTTAATTTAAATTTTATCGATTAGTTACCATGCTTATTAAATCCATAATCTGCTTAGTATCATTTCTCAATATATACCCATCTCAAGTGTCTTTATCATTCAGACAAGCCATCCTATTATAAATAATTTAAACTTAAATCTAAACAATCTTAAAATCTCTTCATATCAAAGAAAAATCCTTAAAATAAATCCGATCTTTTAAATATCATCTTTTTTAATGACTGTGTATCTCAGCCTCGAGTTCACATCACTAAGTTCCTTATGTTTCTCCATAAAAATCATTTTAAAAGCTTCTTCTTTTTCTTTCAACTTCTGCAATTCTTCCATAAGTTTATTTTTAAGATTTTCCTGTCCAATAACTTTAACAATTTCTAGTTCTTGTTTGACATTTTTTATGATTCTTTCATTATTTTGCAGACAAGCTTCAATTTCTTGAATTCCAACAACTGTTTGTTTGATATCATCAAATAACTTCTGCCCACGAACATCATATTCTTTGATATCATTTTGAATAAAAGAATCAAAAGCTTTTAGTTCTTGTTTATAATAATCAACGATTTCATGTTTCTCGCATTGAACTTTTTCAATCTCCTTGTCCTGAGGCTCGTTATCAATACTCAGGATCTTCTTAATCAAGTAGCTTTCCAACAAAGGAGTTTTAATCCCTTCATAAAACTTCGAAGGAATCATCTTTCCAAAGCCATTTAAAAATTTTTTCTTAGTCTGGTTATCTTCAATTATCTCAAACGCGATTTTTTCATAGAAATTTTGAATATTTTTCATTTTTTTCTCATGTTTTTTCTGAATGACTTGGAAAGCATTATGTGCATCGTTGATATTAGAAGGAATTTTCATGAAAACATGAAAATCTTTAAATTTCACAAGTTTTTCATCGAATTTTACAAGTTTTGACCTGACTTTGAACTTTAAGTTCTGAGCAGCGACAGACGTCATCAGGATGATTTTTTCCTTATAAAGCTCATCCACCCGCCTGACACATTCTCTGACAGCATTTTCAATCAAGTCAATATCAGCCAAGACCCTAGCCTGCTGAATGCTGAACTCTTTAAACTTATTCATTTGCCTTTCAAGACTTAAAATTTCATTAAGCGCATTTCTTTTATCCCTGCAGAACTTGTCAACAATCTTTGAAATATTAACCCTGCATTGTGAGTACAAAGCACAGACCTTCAACAAGTCATAAAATCCTTGAGAGTGTTTTTTTAAGTCGAAGTCTGAGTAGTACCCATTTGAGTACTTGTAGTATTTTCTTACTTTGTCGATATCTGCGAAAGAACTGGATATTTTTTGCTTTACTTTGCATAAAACTATGCTTTTTACTTCGTGGATACGTGTCACGAACTTTGAGAACTTTTTCATCAACTCGGCTGCGAATTCGTCGATTTTTGATTGTCTTATGAAAGAAATCATTGGGTCTTCTGACTGGCTGTTGAGAAAGGATTCAAAATGTTTTACGAATGCTTTGAATGTCTGAGAATATTGAATCTGAAGTTCTGAAGCTCTTGAGTAGATGTCCTGCCAAAGGGTTTTTATGTCTTTGTAGTAAAGACTTAGATTTTTTAGGAGAACTTCAGAGGATTTTAATCGGATCTCTATGAATGTCTTGCATTTTTCTATGAAATCGTGCTTTACCATGAACTTTGCGTAGAGTTGCTTGCTTTCTTTGTATAGCTCGAAGAGACACTTCTCGATTCTTGGAACTTTTTCAAAGCCTTGAGGAAATCTCTCGTAGAATTCGAATTGGAAGGGAAGCTCGTATATATCGATATCTGGAAAGTCTTTGTAATCCAGCCAGTCAAATGCAGATATTGTGCAGCTTTCGATTATTGAGTCTCTTCTGAATAAAAACAATTCTTGAGTGTCTTGTTGATGGCTTATTGAATCAAAACTGATTTTTTTACCCTCTTTGTTGTATAAAACTATCAAGGATATCGGGACTTTTAAACGATTTTCTATGAGCTCGATTAAGTCACTTTTTGGCATCGATTGGGAAAATTTTAATAGGACCTCGCCTTGGTCTACATGTATTATCTCGGCCATTTTCTTAAAGGAAATACTATTGATTCACTAATCTCAGAAAAATGAGAAAAATGATATTGAATTATAATAAAGAGAATACGTAAATTCCAATCAGAATCATTTGGTTTTCATTATATCAACCTATAATTAATATAATTATTATATTTCTAACAAATACAACACATAAATAAAATATATCTTTTTTTATATTTTTTGAAAGGTTGATGAACATAACTTACAAGGACTTTGCTTTATCAATAGAAGCTGAATAATGAATTGAAGATTTATTATATCTGAAATTAGAAGACTAGAAAATTAAAGAATATCTCGAGCAGTTTAGATCTTATACATTGCATACACAATTGATTACTTTTAATATAGTGAAAAGAGAAATTTTTCAATAAAATTTATAATATAAGATTAGTGTTCGAAGAAGATCAAGCCACATGGTAGCTACCTGATATTTCCTGAATAGTACCTTCATATTTTTCATTTCCGAGGGGTTATATAACTACAGTGAAATCTCTCTATAATCAAGACTAATTTTCTAATTAAATTTCATCATCATTATAAGCATGCCTCATCAAATATTTGTGTTCTTCAATAAAAGTCTCAAGTCTATAAACATGTCTAATAGTTGAAACATTAGTTCTACTAGGGTCATTTTCCCCTTCTAAAAACCTCTGACCAAGCCAACTTTTTTTCTTATTCACACAGAACCCGCTCTGAAAAACGCTATTTCTAGCGATTTCACACAAGTCAACAGTATTAAAATCCAAAGTCTGTGCAGCAACACTATATTCTTCCATAAGAGGTTCCCTAGTTAAATGAGTGCTAAGAGGGTCATCCGTAGAAAGACTCACATTAAGTCCACGATTGAAAAACTTGAGCAGCGGATTTTTCAAGAACTTGATAAAATGTTTATTATTCGACAAAGGTGAGAGTGACAACCCGATTTGATCCAAGTAAAACAAATACTGCAAAACAGGGATTTTCGACAATTTTATTCCATGATTGATCGAATTCGCCATCAAGTACCCAACAACGAGATGATCATTACTTCCAGCTTCTCCACAATGTGGCCTATAAGCAAAAGTATTCATTCCTCGAGCTCTTCTCAAATGATTCAAAATTCCAATATTTGTAAATAAATAATAAGACCAATATGAATAAGTCGGTTCTTCATCACAACTCCAGTCCTCAGGGTCAATGATTTTATAATTTATGTAAGATTTTATCTTCTCGTTTTTTTCCTCGTCATTCACCAGGTCGAACCCGACGACTTTTTTCAGGAACTGATGAATTTCTGGATGTTTTTCAGGGTGTAAAGTTGCTTCAAAAATCGGATTGAAAATGTTGAAAAGCATTTCGCTGAAATTTGAAACTAAAGCTTTTTTCTTGAATTCAGAGAAAAGACGAGGGATCTGAACAAGCCACCTGATCCTTTTACTTGAAACTTCATAAGTTTTAAGCCACTTTGCAGTAGTTTCCCAGTCATTTGCTTGTTTTCCGAAGATTGAAATCCTGTACTCGGCAAGGACGTATTTTTCTTTATCGATGCCTTTTATGACTTCCTTGACGAGTTCAGCGAAAAATCTTCCTTGAATGTGATTTTCGATGTTAAGAAAGATATCTTTGATAGTAAGTCGATTGAGAGGGTTGTATTTGTTTCCATATTTCTCTGATTTCGAATTGTAACTATCAACCACATCGACAGTCAAAGTTGAAGAATCAAAGCCAAGATGACTGGTGACTTCATTCAAACAAATCGAAGTTTCCCCTGTTTCGTGAACTTTTGTATTCGGCTCTTCTTTTAACTTGACTTTTATAAATTTTTGAAGATGTTTCTGGTTCATGCAAGTTGACAAATGCACATGATTGTCAACTTTAACTATCGTGTAAAAGTCTTTTCTTGAATGCACCTTTTGGTTCAGTGCTTCACGGTCCACATTGCATTGCAAGTGGATGTTGAATTTCATCAGAAGCATTTTAAGCCGCAAGTAACAAAATGACTTATTTGAGGTGTTGTAGATGTTTTCAATTACAAGCTGCATGTCTAAGTAAAACTCTTTTTTTGTGATAATTGGCAGGTTTATGCCTGGGAAATGAAAAAGTCCTTTACTGTAAGAATACGAATCGATTGAAGACAGCTCTGGGAAGACTTTACTGACTTCTGAAGGGCGAATCACTCTTAAGAACGGATGTTGATGAATGTTTTCATCATACATGATGTACTTTTTACGTAAAGACATCAGTTCTTCTAGATTAGTGCAGGCTAAAAACGTTTCTTCTTTCTCATATTGAGGCTTGAATTGAGAAGGAATAGGTGTAAAGGTAATTTTTCTGTATATGGGTGGGTTTGAATGAAGCATCTCTTGGTCAATTTCGCTGATGATTTTTTCTGGCTGAGCTTTTCTTTCTTGTAGTTTAAAGTCAGCCTTTTGCTCTTTTTTTTGCTCTTCTTGACGAAGCCATCGGTCAAATTTATCGAAATCGTCGTCTTCGACATTTGAAATTTTTCGAGGAGCTGATCGAAGAGATTTTTCTTTGTGAAGAGGGTCGTGAGGGTTGAATTGGTCATTCGGAGGAAGAGTCGGAGAGAAGTTCTTGATTGAAGTGCCTCTCGGTGACTTTATGAACTCCTGATAGCTTACAATTCTTTTCATTATAAGATTATTTTTTATCTTAAGTTACTGGAATTCATTGAAGGATTATTATTTTCAGGCGTGGAGTAGAATTGATTTTGTTTTAGATGGTTTTGAAATTTTATATTGAAGTTAATATGTTTAAGGTAGGCTTTTTTTTTTATGAATTTTTATTGCATAAATTTTTAATATTGTTGGTCACTTTAAGTATGCTAAGATTTTTATAATTGACTGTAAAAAATAAAGTTAATTGATTATTTAATGATTATACATACAAATGCTTATAAACATTATTTTAAAGTACTGGTTTAAGGACTTTACTGAACTTTCACTATTAAATTTCTAAGTAAGTCTTTATTCTTGAATTATAAAAGACCTCTTATTTCAAGTATGAAAGGAAATATGATAATAAATGAACATAGGCCATGCCTTAGAACAAATCGGCTGGGGAACATATCAAACCAGAGTTTTTTTAAATACTTCATTTGTACTTTTTAGGTAGGCTATACTGAAATGTACTGTTTGGATGGAAATCACTTCAATGATCATGTCAGAAATGGAAGGAACATCAGTCAACACACCAATTTTACCATTGTTTTTAAACTTTGGCTCGATAGTAGGAAATATTCTTCTTCCATATATAGCTGAGAAAAAAGGAAGAAGTCCAGCATATAAAGTATCAGGAGCTATTAGTTTACTTGGGTCTTTGTGTTTAGTGGTTTTCGGACATCCTTATATATTGTATTTAGGATTATTTGGAGTGGGGACAGGAATGGGAGCAGATATGATAATTTGCTATACTGTTCTTCTAGAATCAATTCCACCCTCAACCTCAAACAGAGCTCTAACATGGACAAGTACAGGGTGGAGTCTAGGGACCCCATTATGCATATTAATAGCCTACCTAGTCAAGGATGTCTTCAAACTAGAAATAATGTCCTGGCGAGTCATGGTTTACTTCGGACTAGTCTGTCAACTTTACTTCACAATTGAAAGAATAAAAATAAACGAGACTCCAGTTTACTTATTCGAAAAGGCAGACTCAAGATTTTCAAACGTGTTAAAAAACGTGAAATTTATTTAGATATGCGACGTTAACAAAACTGATAAATATTTACCCTTACTCGAACCGAGTACAGCAACTGCATCATCCGATCAACATTTTAAATACCTGACGTTTTTCTTGTCTTTAGAGTATTTTTTCACGAGTTTTTGTTACACGACCTTGTTTTTTATCATGCCAAGTCTCTTGCCTAAGATGGAAAGCGGCAGTGAACATATGGTCATGCTTCTTCAGCAAGTTTCAGGATTTCCAGGTATTTTAATCGCAGGGTTCTCGATCAGGTCCCTGAGAGACTCGGTTTTTTGGAGGACTTTCAGCTTCTGCACTGCGGCTTTATTGATTTTAACTCTGCAGTTTGATATGGAAATTTGGCTTGTTATTTTAATAACTTGCGTTATAAACTACTTATTGTGGACTGGACTGAGTTTACTTTATGGATATTCTCAGGAGATTTATTGTTCATCCAGTAGAACTATAATGAACGGAATTCTCTCGGGAATCGGGTATACTTCAGGACTTGCTGGAAACATTATTTTAGAGAAGGTTATTGAACTTTATGGAAAACTTATGTGCTTGATTATTTTTTCAGTTGCTTTCTTGATTGCGGGGATTTGTCCTCCGATTCTACATCAATTGATTAGCTAGGCTAGTTTAAAAGTTTGAATGGTCTTTAAAGTAACTAGAAATAAAAGAATTAGAGACTTGCTCGAATACCCTAACACCCTAAGTATCTAGAAATAAAAGAATATTGAAACATGCCCTAACACCCTAAAGATCTTTCAAGTATCTAGAAATAAAAGAATTTAGAGACTTGCCTTAACACCCTAACACCTAAGTATCTAGAAATAAAAGAATTCAGAGACTTGCCCTAACACCCTGTCTAAATCCATCTAGACTTCCATATTATCCCCAAAAAACGCATTATTCTCCATAAATGGAACAATTAAACTGTCTGTCCTGCCAAATTTTCATCGGGATAGACTACCTTAGTCCATCGATAATATCCTCCAAAGACTGTTACCTTATAACAGACTCAAACGTCTTCTTCCATCACAACTCCTTCATCACCAGTCTAAAAATCCCATTCAAGGTAGTCCAAGCAGGTGAGTCATCAAAGACTCGAGAGTCAAAACAAATACTCGAAGACTTCCTATTATCGAGTGGGTGTTCTAAAAAATCCACAATCATCGGTTTCGGAGGAGGAATGATCAGTGACCTAGTAGGCTTCATCGCGAGCACTTTCATGAGAGGGGTCGACTTAATACTAATCCCCACCTCGCTTCTTTCAATGGCAGATTCTACCATCGGGGGCAAAAACGCTGTCGACACCCCTCACGGAAAGAACCTAATCGGCAGCATCTACCGACCGTCAGTGGTCTACATCGACCTGCAGTTCCTCAGGACACTTCCCAGGCTGATGTGGTCTGCTGGCATGGGAGAAATCTTGAAAATCGCCTCAATGTTGGATAAGGACCTTTATCAACTTCTTAAAGACAGAGGCCTTCATTACTTAATTAACGACTTGCAATGCACTTTGAATGTCGTCAGACGAGCTGTTGAGTTAAAAGCTTCTGTTGTGGAAAAAGATGAATTTGAGTCGAATTTGAGAATGATTCTCAATTTTGGACATACTGTTGGACATGCTGTTGAAGCGGAGTTGCAGGACTTTAATCATGGACTTTGTGTTGGAATTGGAATGTTTGTGGAAGTACAAATTGCTAGCTTTTTGAATAGGACGGAAATTGACCCTGAGGAGTTTAAGGAAACTCTTTGTTTGTATGAGTTACCTTGGAAAATGCCCGAAATTCCTACTGAGTTACTTCTTGCTAAGGCGAAATTAGATAAAAAAAGAAGGAATCAGGATATTCCCATTTTTGTGCCGAAGAAAATTGGGGAAATTGAACCGGTTCCGATTAATGTTTCGAGTGAACTGTTTTTAAGTCTTACTTGTAATACGGTATCAGTATCTGGAAAAATTAACTCGTTTGATGGCCTGGTAATTCCAGGTTCTAAATCCCTAACAAACCGATTCATCCTCCTTTCAGCCCTATGCAAAGAAACAACCATAATAAAATCCCCTCTAATAAGCGAAGACACTCTGGTAATGATCGATTGTCTGACAACTCTCGGAATAAGTAAAATTACTCGTTTAGGAGAAGACCTGGAAGTAACAGGTTTGGAATTCCCAGAAATCTCTTCAGAACTTTACGTGTCAAACGCAGGGACAGTCGCAAGGTTTCTAGCAATGACTTGTTTACTTCTAAAGGGAAGCACAATTATGAAAGGTTCAAAAAGGATGCACGAGCGTCCAATAAAGGACTTGATCGACGCGATAAACATTTCAGGAGTTCGAAGCAAGTACTTAGGAAACGCAGGCTTTCTTCCCATTCAAATCGAAGGTGGGGGCTTTGAAGGTGGTGAAGTCCACATTGATGGAAGTATCAGTTCTCAGTATGTGAGTTCGATTTTAATGGCAGCTCCTTTTTTCTCTAAAGAAACTACGGTTTTTTTGACTAAGCAAGAAGAACCTACAAGTTTCTCTTATATCAAAATGACTATTGAAGCCATGAGAATATTCGGAGCTCAGGTTGAAATGATCAGTCCTTCTCAGTATTTGGTTAAAAATAGACCTTATAAGTCACCTGGGAATATCTTGATTGAACCTGATGCGGGGTCTGCTTCTTACTTCTTTGCTTTGGCTGCTGCTCATCAGAAAACTGTTGAAGTACGTGGACTTGGATCTAGCAGTTTGCAAGGAGAACTGGAGTTTGTTAGGGTTTTAGAGAAGATGGGATGTGAGGTCGAAATCAGTACCGACTCAACAAAAGTAACCGGAAAGCCATTAACCCCTGCAAAAGTCGACATGAACAACTGCACAGACAGTTTCATAACTGCATCAGTATTAATGGCGACATGTTCCGGCACGAGCGAGATCTCCGGCATATCCAATCAACGAGTAAAAGAATCCAACCGGATCCTTGCAGTAGTAACAGAATTAAGCAAGCTCGGCGTTTACGCCGAAGAAAAGCCCGACGGTCTGTTAATCCACGGAGGCCATCTGCGAGGTCATGCAAAGATATCAACTTACAACGACCACCGAATCGCGATGGGCTTCAGTGTTCTTTCAAGCCTTCTTCCATCAGTTCAAATAAAAGAAAAACACGTTGTAAGCAAGACTTTCCCTAACTTCTGGAAATCTCTTTCATTGACAGGTCTTCATCTTGATGCAGGCCAATCTAAAAAAGTCCCAAAAAATCTGGTCATCATCGGAATGCGAGGAGTGGGAAAAAGCACGCAAGGCAAAGCAATAGCTGAAGAATTGCACTGGAAATGCAAAGACATCGACACCCTTGTGCAGGAAAAGTTGCAGGTTGAAAGCCTTGCAACTTGGATTGAAGAAAATGGCATTCAAGCTTTCAGACATCTTGAATATGAAGAGCTTGTCAGTTGTTTAAATGATGAAAAAACTGTCATTATTTGTGGAGGAGGAATCGTCGAGTACCCAAAAGCTGTTCCTGTCCTTTTGAATCATTTTCCTGTTGTTTGGATCAGGACTAGCAAGGTGATAGCAAAAAAGAACCTTGAAGAAGAAAGTCCTCATCGCTTCGCTGTTAACTTCGAAGAAGCTTATCAAAGAAGACGAGGACTTTACTCGAAAGTTGCTGATTTTCAGTTTTACTTCACAGTTAGAGACTTGCCTGTTGTTAGAGAGAACTTTTTGATGTTTGTTGATAAGGTCTTGGGGCAGAAGGCGAAAATTCCAGCAAATTACAGCGCTTTCGGCTGTATCACTGAAAAAACCAAGAAAGAAGTCATTCAGCAGTCAAAGTTTTTAACGGCTCTTGAAATTCGCTCTGATTGTTACTCAAAGATGCAGAAGGCTTATAAGGATTTAACTGGAGTGAAAGATTTAGTTCTTGGAATTCAAACAATTTTCACGTATCGTGGAGATGTTGATCAAAAGTACTGGAAGATTTTAAAACACTCTTTAAGGTTTATACCTGATTTTATTGATGTTCAGTATGAACCTGGAGCTGAATGGTATTTGAACTACTTGCATTTGAAGAAGCATGCGGGAAGTACCAGGATTCTTCTCAGTTATCACTCGGAATCGACGGAAAATGCTGAATTAACTTATAAACAAATGAAAGCACTTAGTCCTGATATCTTGAAATTCATTGCGCCTTATACACCGACTGTTGTTTCAAAGTCACCTGAAATCGTTTTTGCTCTTGGTATTCAAAATTCTATTACTCGAGTTTTAAATACTTTCTTCAGTCCTGTTAGAGTTGATGTGCCGATGGGAAAAGGACAGCTTTCTTTTCAGGAACTTGTTGATTTTCAAGAGAGCTTCTCGGTGAAGGAGAAAAATTTGAAGGTTTATCTTTCAGGGAATAATATCAGCAGAAGTCCTGCTTCTAGGCTTTATAATGCACTGTTTAAGGAGTATGGAATTGATTGGAATCTTGAGTTTCTTCAAACAGATGATGTTGGGATTGTTGTAGAAACTTTAAAACAACCAGGATGTATGGGAATGCTTATTACTATTCCTTTTAAGCAGACTATTATGCCTTTTCTTGATATTATTTCTGATGAAGCTAAAGCTGTTGGGTCTGTTAATACTATTGTTAAGTATAAACATTGGCTTATCGGACATAATACCGACTGGCATGGACTTTACTACCCCATTCAATTCGCCTTACAAAACAGAAAAAATCTTAAAACTTGCAAAACAGCAATCTTAGGAGCTGGAGGTACAAGCAAAGCTGCACTATATGCACTTGATCGTTTAGGACTTTCAGATATAACTCTTTGGAATCGATCAGCTGAAAGACTTACAAGCGAATGGAAGTGCAAAACCACAACAAACTTAGAAGAAATTCAAGACAGTGATTTGATAATCAGCACTATTCCAGGAAATTCAGAAGTGAAGTTAACAGGTTTATCAAAAGACTCAATAGTCGTAGAAGCTGCGTATTTTCCTGACCCAACATTCATCGGCCAACAAGCTTTAAATGCAGGATCGACTTTAATCACAGGAAAAGACATGTATCTCTATATGGCATTGCACCAGTTCCCACTTTTCACAGGGAGAAGCATAACCCGAGCAATAGTTTCATATTACTTAAGTTTTAGTTAAAGTTGATAGGAAAAGTCCATATTTAAATGGAAAATTCAAGCAAGTCGTTAGGTCGAATAAACTTTGAAATTTTAGCAGATAGCAGAATCAGGCATAAGCTCTTAAATCTCGCTTTGATGAGAGATAGGTCTCATTCAAACCATGGACCTCGCTCTTGCAGCAGGGGCAATACCTATCGAAGAACCTATAATCGAAGCATATCTCATGAAAGCAATTCAAAAGACCGATACAAAAGTCAATCTCCTACTCCCCAAAATAACCCAAATGGAAAAATGAAGAATTTTATCACTGCTTTATTGAAAACAACGACTTCTAACAAGATATTCACTGGAGACTTGTGGAGATCATTCAAATTGTTAAACTTCGAAAAATGCTCGGATAACAGGTTTCGAGTCCTTGAACAAGAATTGAAGTGTCTAAAGGCTGGGCAGTCATTTAATACCACTTTGATTGGAATCATTGAAGACCTTGCGATAAGCCTTGGACTTACCTCAGGAAACCAGTTAAAACAAATGAAAAAATCAAGAAATAATGAAAAAAAACTGTCAGAACTGGTCTCTTGGTTCACCATTTCACGGATTAAAGCACTTCCCATCACTCATTTCGACTCTGACCTATTCAAGTCAATTCTAACCCTCGTAGGTAAAGAGTTTCCGAGAAACTCTGTTTTAGAAGTTTTTAAAAGCATCTGCGCGAATCCAGGACTTGCAGTAAAAACATTCAAAAGTATTCTGGACCTGGTAAAAAAAGGCTCAATAGATAAAGGTACCTTTTAAGCAGATCTGGTAGAAAAAGCAATGATTTTCTATTCGGCAACACAAAAATACACAAATGTTGAAGGAATTCAGAAACTTGTGGAAATCTTTGAAGAAATTTCAGTAATTTTCACAGTTTTTCCTAGAGACTTTCAGAAAGGCGAGTTTAAAAAAAATGATTTTTTTGATTTTGGGAAAAATTTTAAAAGTTTTTTGAAAAAAGATGAAAATGGGTTAAATGATGAGAATCGTGAATATCTTGTTAATAAATCTGCGAAAGCTCTTTTGTTAAAAAATTTCAGGTCTAAGGCTTTCAGGGAAATAAATGAAAAAGACGGGTACTGCTCTGATAATACTGATATTTCTGAGAATGAATCACGGAAAAAAACCTCCAGGTCCTTTAAAATGGAGAAAATGTTTGAAGAGTCGAGATTTAATAAAAGGATTGAAAAGTTTATCAAATCGTTTTTCGCTCAAAAAACTAAGGAAATTTGTTTTGATCAGATTCAGACTGGAAGTGAAGATCTTAATAAAAAGTTGAAGTTTGCTCAAAAAAATACACAGGTTTGGATCAATGAGTGTATATCAAGTTTTAAGTCTTCAAATCTTTGTGATGAAGGAGCTGATTCTCTATTGGAGCTGAAAAATAAAGTTTTGGTCAAGAAGTTGACTGAATCTGGATATGTAGATTCTATTATTTTAGAGGTTATTAGATAAACTTGAGTTTAGAATGCGTTAGAATTAGTTGATTGTATTTTTAGGTTTTATGATTAGAAATATTGGAAAGGTATTTAAAGTTGATGGTACTTTAGTTTACTTAAACTACTTAAAGTAGTGGTTAAATGAATTAATTACTTTTTAAAAACTTTCTTTTATTCTCATCGATGAATAATTTGAATCATTCTGAAAAAGAAATTTGAATAATAACTATCAAATTTTATGTTAAATAGAGGTTTAAACTACGTATAAGATTCAAGGTCTATAGACTATCATTGAAGTCTCAATAGTAAACTATGGCATTACTTGTAGTCTTCACTTATATGGAATCTCTAATAAACAAATTTTTTGATATATACTTTAGGTGCTATGATTTACATCAATTTTATTAATTAAGTATCTTGTTCAAATACAGAATACTTTATCTAGAAACTTATCAAGACCAAACTTCTTCAATAAAAGAAAATCATATAAAACTACAAAAATACTTTAAAATCATTGTCCAATTCAAAATTTTAACTAAAAAATTCCATCTTAAGACAGGAAAGTTAATCACAAATCGAAAAATATAAGCTATATTTAATATCTTAAAACAAAACACTTCTCAAGTCCTAAATAGTCTTAATTATCATCAAATGTGAATACTTAGACCAAGGCCGAAAATGCATATAAGATTAAAATGTCAGATGAAAACTGCAGCAACTCAGGCGAAAGAATTTCTACTTTATCAGTTTCTCTTATTCGGTCTTTTAGTGAAAAAGATCAAATTATGAGTGAGCATATCGCGACATCTGAATCAGATAGTACAATTAAACCTACTCCTAATATTTCTCTCAACCAACGAGATTTAGTTGATGTTCCTTTAAGATCAGGACAAGAATCAGCCTTAAAGAATTCTCGTGATAAAAAATCAAGAAAGGCTGAACCTGATAAATGTTGTTGCAGGATTTTTTAAATAATTTCGAATTTAGTGATTAAGGTTTAGACTGAATTTCATTATCATTTCAAAGTATTAAAAAACATTATTTTGGCTGACTGGATTTTATCAAAGTGTTTTTCATTGAATCCTGATATCTCAAATAAGTATTCATTTATATAACTTTTACCTTTTACTTTCTATAAAATGCATAAGGTAGAATAGTGAATTTAGATTATTTAAAATAAAATTTAAATCTTTATAAAGTGATTATGGATCATTAACTTCTATTAGGACTTAAGTAAATTCAATGAACTACTATAAATTCATATAATTTTTCATTAATTCAGATACCATCTCAAACTTACCATTTCATTATTCAAATATTATTCTATTCTAGATTAATCAAAGTATTGAAAAACTCTCTTGGATGAGGTAGTAAATAAGTTTGTACTGTGCATATTGGGGGAAGTCTAACGATTTCAGTAAGCAGCATAAGTTCTGGTTTAACTTTTCTTTCATTTTCTAATAAATCTGTCAGTTTCGGCCATTTTATTTGGGCTGTTGAGGAATGTTTCTTTTTATGAAAGTGTAGTTGGCTGCCATACTGGAAACTCTTTTCACATACAGAACATTGATAAGGCTTGATGTTGAGATGGATAAACATATGTTCACGCAGAGATTGCTTATAAGCAAACGTTTTCATGCATTCTGGACACCTGATAAGCTTCTTTCTTCTTTTATTTTTACCAGGTCTCCTTCTGCACAATTTATGCTTTTCTTTCGTACAGTTAAGTATTGCACACTGCATTTTTATAATTTCTGATGTCTTATATATTAGTATTTAATATTTGAATTATTGTGAGTTGAAATATATTAATTAGATTCAAATAATCAGAGCTTTCATCAATTAAAATTTTCATAGAACCTCTTTACAAAGAGAATCTGAAAATAATTTATAAAATTGATTTACGTAAGTGATGAATTTCAAAATCTCGTAGTTTCATCTAACGAAAGACTCTAAATCAAGCTCGAAACTATTTAGTATAGTTGAAATTTTTAAGTCTTTATCTTTTTTGAAGAATTTTTATGTATAACAATGTCATCTTTAAAATAACCAGAGTATTTTTAATTTTTCCCCTAATTCGAGATTCAAACTCCTAGAATATTTGATTATTAATCAAGTAATATCCTTTAATATCGACATTTAATACGTATGATCATTATTAAGGTGAGAAGACTCAAAAAATAAAATTATGATATATATTTGAAATGCTAGATCTTAATTATCAAAATCAAACTCAATCAGAATATTAACTTTAATTCTCATTTATATAACCTTTCTGGATATTCAATCTGATAATAATTATATTTTTCTTTAACTAATTGTAAATTTAGTTTATCTAATATTTATCTTATATTTAAGCCATTTTTCATTGGTGCTAGTTATCTTATTAATTTTTTATATAAAATATAATTTTATCAATGGCTTTATTAGTTACCAAAGAATTTTTGAATGCAAGCTCAGCCACCGTTAGCAACTAAGCCATCACTTCCTAATTCAAGGAATTATTTTGATTAATATTTAAAACTATTATATAAAACTCTTCAGAAAAAGTAAAATTTACCAAAAGATCCATAGAAGTAATTACCCTTTGTCTGGTAGTAATATTAATTAGATATCAATTATTTTCTACTGAAAATGAAAAAATATATTTAAAATAGAATATTCTAGCCATTTATATTTTGTTCTCCTAAATTTCCAGTTTACACATTCTTATAGACTTTTAAACCTGTGAGGATGAATGATCTAGGTTAAGGATGTATATTTGATATATAAAAATAATGATTTGATTATAGTATGTTTTTAATATAAATTAAATAGAGATCATATTTGAAGAATTTGCTATGCCAAATAATTAAAATTCAAAGATTGGCAATGATCAAATAATTACTATCTGCTCTTTGAAAAAAATCAGTAATTTTTGATAGGGAAATGTGATTAACTTCTAATGAATTCTTTTGTTATGAATTTAAATAATGATTTGTATTATTTTATTTCAAGAATGGATATATATTTTTTCTATCATCAGATAATATATTATTATTAAATGATCCATAGTGCTATAGGATAATCATTTGCCATTCGACCAAACTGTTTTATGTGATAAAGGTTAAAATTTAATTTAAAAAACTAGTTCTGAAATTAGAGATCAATTCTGTATGCTCAGATAGATTTACATCCAGGTACGTAATTCAGTATTTAAAGATGTGCTCAATAATTTTTATATACTCTTAGACAAAATTTTAGAAATAATCCCAATTTGGGCTCGCCTTAAGCCCTTAAACGACCCTATAATTTTTTATAGTTATCTAACCATTATAAATTTGATAATCCAAGAATATTAAATAAATCTACTCAAACTGCCTTAAAAATATTAAAACATCTGATTTAACAAATTTTAAACTTGTTGATACAATCAACATCGGTCTGTCGAAAACTGGCCATTTATTAGATTATAATAATCTTATCAAAAGCTTGGAAATTTCTTTAATTAATATCTAGAAAAATTTCAATAGTTTCAGTAGTTTTTAGTAACAAATTTTATTTGCCAACATTTGATAAATTCTGTTTCAGGTATCTATCTTGTAACTGATGCATGTATAAATGCATCAACTACTTTACTTATTTTTCGTATTTTTAAAGAGTTGAAAAATTTCATATCTTCAGATCTTCGGAGAGGCTTATAAATCCTACAATTCTTATATAGAAATACTTATTATGGGTAATATTGAAATGTGCTATTTGAATAAACTGCTCTCATTAAATAAATCTAATCTAAACCTCAATCGTAATTACTCATTCAATAAACGATAAACTAAATAACTATCAAACTTACCAATCCAATCCCTAAAATAACAGAACTTTCAATTTTCAACGAAGGCAACTGCGGTTCTTCATCAGTAGCACAACTAAGTTTAACCAAATTAGCATCACTCATCAAATCAGGAAAAGCAGGGTAAAGATTAGAGCAAATCAAGAAAACAAAATAAGAAGTATTAGGAGAAAGTTGATCAAACACCAGATAATTATTCTCAAAAGCCTTAACCTGTACCCTCTGATGCAAAGTCCTGCGATTCAAATAATCCAAAGCCAAACTGACCTGAAAAGCAAAAGGCGAGTTTTCCGATTCACTAATAACAGCCTGAATGACCCCATCCTGCCTAAGACTCGCAAGAACAGTGACATTCCAAGGCAAGACCTCAACAACACTAGGATAAACCTCAAAGTCACACATATCCATATAAATCTCGACCCCTTTAATTTCAGTCTCACTGTCAAAGTTATTCAAAATCGCTTTTAACTTCCCTTTCTTCTTGGATAAAATAGCGATCATGTCCAAAGGCCTGGGGTAGACCTCGCTATTATCAACATCTAAAACAGTGAAAACAAGAAAAGACTGAACAGTATTCAAAGAGCGGCCTTGACTTGAAGGAGAATTTTCATCAGTTGGTTCAGTTTTACTTGCCAGGGTGTTAAGAACGACTCTCCAGTCAGCGAGGCTTAACAATAAGCAGAGAGTGCTTTGAGCTAAGGCAGTGTCTTCATAAGTCAAGTAGGTCTGGTCGAAGTACAGTCGAAGCTCTGCAGCCTTGTAGCGAGTGTCAGTCTTGAAATCGAGAACTGTCGCTTTTTCACTTGAGAAACCTGACAAGTCAAGCAGCCAAACGAATAAAGAATATTGAGTCTCTTTTGTTAGGTCTTCTATCTTCAGGCTTCCTTGACGAAACTCTATTATTCGAGTCCAACCGTAACGAGTCCTTGTTGAATCAAATGGCGCAGGCCCTCCAAAAAATACTTCTTCAAAGGAAGGGACTTCAGTTCCACGTAAGGCAAAAGCGAAAAAACAGGAACAGATCTTGTTGGTTGTGATTAAAAATGAAGAAGTTGTCCTTGAAACACTTTGTAATTCAATTGAAAGGACTTCTGGCAAGTCCTTATCAGTAAACACGTCGAAGTCCTGAAGGGTAAAAGGAAGAAAATAAGAGTCCATGTTACTTCCAGTCAATTCATAGGAAAGGTACCCTTTGACTGACTTGCTGGTGGATAAGACCCGAATAGTAAAGTTTTTTGAAGTGTCCCCTGCGCGGAACTTGAGAAGAGAAAAAGACAAGTGCATGGAAAGCGGGTCTTCAAGAAGTTTCACTTTGACGGTGAAGTCACTGTCAGGAGCGTTTATCACTGAAACGACAACAGGCAAGGAAAGTCCTCCTCTAGGAATAGAAACAGGCTGCTCGATGAAGACCTTCACAGGACTAGTTATCACTTCAAACAACGTGGGCAGGATAGGAACATAGTAATTCGGTTCGATTTCTCCATGAATCGTCCAGTAAATGAAAAATTTTCCAGTTTTACTATCTTTTGGAACACTTATCCTGAAAGTCTTAACCAAGTCGCCTGTCTGCAAAAGAACTTTACTCGGAACTAAACTAAAACCTTCAGCTGATGGGATCAATGTCAAGTTCAAAGCGCAGGGATAGTCTAAAGTTATTCGAATGTAGTCTGACATCGTTCCTGCTGTCACTTGAAATGACTGGTCATCGTTCACTATGATCAAAGGACCTGCGTAACTAAATCTTAAACGGTTTGGACTGAGATTCGGATAAGTTCGTGCAAGAAGTTTTAAGTTCTCACCGTCGAAAACCTTTACTGTGATGAAGCCAGCATAGACTTCAGTGAGTGGATAGGGCAAATTGCTGAAACTTACGAAGAAGTTACCGTAAAACTCCTCTGTTTGACCATCGGTTTTTAGAGTGTCGATGTAAAGTCGACAGTCTGGAACACCTTGAGACCAGAAGTCGCTAGAGGTGCAGTATAGGTTATCTGTTAGCAATGGGTAGTCTTTTGGAAATGTGAACCAAAGAGAACCTTGGTCCTCGGTCGATGGAATCGCACGGGAAGTGGTTAAGTTAAATGTCATGAAGTCTATTGCTCTTGAGTCGAGACTACCGTGGAGGACTGTCTCAATATCAAGATAATCAGCAGCTGGTAAAATATTAAAAGTTCCAGAGTACTCATTAAGTTCATTGAAACTTTCCCCATCTTTAATCCCCACAACAAACTGTCCAGTGCTATTACAAGAGTTCGGATTAACGACTCCATAAACAAACATCTTAATCAAGCAAGTTTTGCACGCATAGTAAACTTCATCAGATTGAATAGCCAAGGTATAAGCCGAAGTCAATTCACAAGTGATTGTTCCATAAAGACCTTCAGCAAAGCATACCAAGTCACTTCCAATCCTTTGATCATATTCTATTGGGAACCTGATCACAATAGAACTACTAGGACTTATATCAAATATAGGAATAAACTCAAATACATACGTCGCTTTTTCACCTTCATTCCTCGGGTAAAAGTTCAAACTTTTCACATGCAAGGCACTGGCTTGTCGAGAAGTTTCCAGATAAACAGGACTGAAAGTCTTTTGAATCAACTGGTCATCAAAATAACTCCGAATTTCAAAAGAATCACTTTTTCCTTGCGGAAAGTTCAAAATTCCATAAATATCAATAAAAGTCACTTTAAAAGGCAATTCTTGATCCAAAGTCACTTTTAACTTATTTTTAAGAGTTTCACATTTCTCTAAACTTCTTACTGACCCTTCAAGCCAGCAACTTGGCGACAAGGGTAAAGCTGGGAACTGCTTTAAAGGAAAAACTATTTCAATATACCCGAGTTTTCCCAGATATCTAGAAGGAGTAAGTGAAAATCGATAAACGCTCGTCGCATTCGCATTGCTGGGGCTGTTTTTCACTGTAACATGTGGCAAGTCTTCGACTTGCCAGGGCTCAGTCAATGTTATGCCTGCGAAGTTGAGGTGCTGGTCAATGATAAGTCCATTCTTCGAAAAAGACTTGATTTTGAAAGGGTTAATCGAAGTGACTTGTGGATTTTTAACTCTTGAAACATGGACTAAAAACATGGAGTTTGTTGAAATAAAGCCAGAAATTGAGATAGTATTAAAAACGACTTCACAACTGATGTTGCTTGATGACTGCAGATACTCAGTGCGACAGATGCACCCGGAGGAGGACAAAAAGTATTGAGATGGGAAAGTAATTGACAGGCTTCCTGATTCTTTCAAGTAATGCTCAGGGATCAGTTCAAACACGTAGTCAGTGTTCACAAAACCTTGACCGTAACTCGATGCTACCAGCTTGACTTTGGTAAAGGTCCCTGCTTGTAAAGTGTCTAAAGATGAACTGAATGAGTAAATTTCAACTATTTGATAACTGCTCACTAAGTAAACTTTTAACATATCTTGAGAATCAGAGACTGACTCTGGATTTAACAGGTCGGTTATCGTCACCTCGAAGGCAGAGGATAGAGATACTGATGATTTGATTAAAATCATGTCGGAGTCTTTGAAACACGTGCAAGGATAGGAAATGCTGTTTATTTGACAGGTTGGAAAAGAATATTTGCAGTAGCCTAACTCGTGGCTTGGACTTATGTGAAACATCAGTCTTGGTGATGTACTTGTTGATGAGGATAATGGCAGAGGTCCTGAAAATGACAGAGTTGTTGTTGAATTCACTTTACTTGATGATGTTTTTATTGTTAACCCTGTTGATGTTACTGTCCCTGGAAGTGCTGATCCTGAAACCAATGATGATCTTCCTGTTTCTAATTCATATTTCTGTCTGTTATAGTTTTTAAAAGTTGTTACAACCACTTCAGGAGAGTTACTCGAAGCCACATAATAAATCCCTGATATTTGAATAGAAACTGAAGAACCTACAGGGATCTCATCAAAATCTTTAACAACAACAACGACCCATTCATCTTCTCCAGCATAACTCGGCACATATTTCAACTCGCACTTCATCCCAATTAAACTTCCCTGACAAGGCACAAAATCGCCTTGCTCCTTAGAAGTTCCTAATTTTAAATCAAACAAAAGATTTCCACTTGCATCCATAGTCTGCAATAAAATTTCAATCCCGCCTTGAGTATCAGTCGTGATAAAAGGGTCAAAGCCTTTTGGAACTACTTTCATTGTTTCAAAGTTAAGAGTTAAAATTGTGAGACCGTCAATTCCACCAGCTTCTACATCGAAGGTGAAACTTTTGAATGTCGAGGCAAACATGTCAGCTGTCGCCAGACCACTTTCGAGAAAATCCCAGACTTCACTGTAGGTGTTAAAGTCAAATAAATACCAACCTGAACTCTCAGGAGCGATTATGTTGGTGATTTCTAAGAAAGATTCTACTCCTTTTAAAAATTTACCAGAGGTTGATGAGGTATCGCTGAATAATTGGATTGTTAAGGTTCCGTCTAGAAAATCGCAAAATGGAGAGGGTGTTAAGGGCATGTTTGTTGGTTGGAGATTGCAGATTGGAGATGAGATTATGTTGAAACCTGAGGGGATGTTTAAAGTGATAAACCCAAGCTGTGGTATTTCTACTTGCGGGTAAAAGTGAATCCGTATAGAAGTCTCCTCCCCAGTCGCTTGATTCGACGTCATTCCAGGATACGTAACTCGAGTCGATGTGGGAGAAGAGTAAATCGATACCTGCACTTTCGCACTTTTCGTATCTTGATCAACAAGTACCCCATTTTTCAAAAAGCTTTCAATTTTGATAACATCAGAAGGTCCAGAATATCCAGGATTATTAATTTCCAAGAGCAGCGATATAAGCACAGGATCAAATCTCTGAAACTCTCTAATAATAAGAACTTTCATATTTAAATCATAATCCATTTGAACCGTCTGATTTAAAGAAACATCTTCAAGTCCATATTCAACCTGTTTGATAGTCGTATAATCCATATTGAAACTATTCGAAAAAGTCATTTTCAGCCATCCTCCCCTATCAATCCGATTTTTCAATAGAAACTTAAGCCGATATAAAATTTTCTTCTTTTTCGAAACAACCCATTTTTCCTCAAAAGGTTTTAAACTGACCTCACTAACCCTTCCCGGTAAAATAATAACTCCTTCAATATTCCCTCTTCTATGAATCACAGTAAAAGTAGAGTTTCTTCCAGTTTCAATCGCAAAATTTCCAGTCACTCCCGAATAAGGAGGGTTCGAAGCAGTGACCCTAACTCCATATTCCTTTCCCTCAATCAAATCTTCACTGATTCCCGTCATCATCACTTCACTTCCCGAACTAGAACACGAAAGTACCCCAGCCACAAAATTTCCTTCAATAACAAAAGCGCTGCAAGCTGGATACGAGGCAAGTTGAAAGTTTTCAGGAAAAATAAACCTAAGCCAATGCCAGGCCTGAAGACTTTGACTGAGTTTAAAGCGAAACTCGAAGACGCTGACGTCTCCAGCGTAAAGACTTCCTCCTGATTTGATGGAAACAGTGGCGGACTCGAAGTCTTTTGGAGAGTCTGAAATTCCCAGAACAGCGAAGACTGAATTGATGTTCAGCAAATTGTTACCGTTGCGAATGGAAAGGCCGAAATTTCCTGTCCCTCCTGAATTTTCAGGGTTTTTTATTGGGCTTAAGGACAGGGTGTAGGGTGTTAAGGATGATAAGGACTGGTTCAAGTGGATTGAGACTGAATTTGAGGAAAGACTGCAGAGACCTAAAGAACTGAACAGTGGAGATGATAGTTCTTTTGAGGAGTATTGAGATGGGAAGTCAATTTGAAGGATACTTAAGGGTGGGCTTGAGTTGTCTAGTTCGAATTCAAAGTAGTAGGTTGATTGTTCTCCTTTGTTGGTTTTTGACATTGAGAGACCTGTTGAACCTGATGTGTGAATCTTTCCTACTGATTCGAATGATGAGATTGGGGTTGATAAGAAGAATAACCAGAGATACATTATTAAGGGGTTTTTAGTTGGAATTTGAAAATTTTTGTGGGTTGGAAATGAATTGGGTTTGGGAATTTAAATTTAGATTTTAAATAAAAGTTATGTCTCTTCATTTTGGACGGGTTAGCTTTCTCAAGTCGCCTATGTTGAGGAAAAATGATCTTGAACCTATTCAGCCCCGTAAAATAAGCCATCGAGCCTCAACAACTCTTTATTCATCAAGAGCTGTAAACCAAGACCCTTTAAAACTTCCAGAAAAGCCTAAAAAAAAAACAAAATTTCCTTACTCAGGACTAAGCATCGGGTACATGAAGCTAAACAACCGTTTAAAAAAGCCAAAAACAGACGAAGTATCTCCAGTGAAGTACTCTCATTTTTTCTCAGACATGTACTTCGACTCAGAGACGATTTCCTTTCCCAAGGTAGAAGGTGCAGGATACCCAGATCAAAGCGACAAGAAACCTTTTTTCCTTCCAAGCAAGTTGAACTTCAGAAGGTTGAAACATAAAATCTGGACAGATATAAAGCCAAAAGAAGAAGAAATGCCTGGAATCAACAGTTTCACAAGTCGATCTGCAGGAAGAGCCTATGACTTGCAAAGCAAGAAGAAGGAGTTGATTCCTGTCACTAAGTTCAGAAGTCAAGACCATGCCGCTGAAGGACTCGGACTTCGAGTCAAAGGTCTTTTGAAGGCGCTTAAAAGTGCTAAGTAGTGAAATAAAGGATTTGAAAATATTCCCTCTTTCAGTTGAATGCAACATGTTCGATATTCGCAACTTTTTAAATATTGGTAAAGAGTTTAGCTATTCTTACATTATTTAAACTTCTTTAAGTTTAACCGGTCCAAACTGTGCGAATTGTTCCTTCTTTGTAATAAAGAAGAACAGGCTGTGGTTTTTACTTGAATTGTTTTTTCGTTGGAATCTTCTAATACGGGACAGTCCATCTCGCTTTCGAGCTTTTTGTAAAGTTCTACTAGGCACTTGTTTAACTGGCTGTATTCTGGACTTTCGTTTGGCTTTATGAATAAATCTGATTTCGGCGTTATAGGACCTCCGAAAAGGGAATATGAATCATTAACTCGGAATGAGGACCGGCCTTGGGTTGAGGGAAAACTACGTCTTTCTTCTATGTCTGTGCTGCAATCACTTCGCCTTATCAAATCGAAACAAATTGATGAAGTATCTGGAGAAGCAACTTCTTCCATTTATAAACTTTTTCTTATGAAATCTAATCAGTTTTGATAATTCAAGGTGTATTGAGATTTTTTTGAATAATGACTGAAATAGGAAATGTGGGTTTTCGATAAAATCTGTTTAATATTCATGATTTTGATATTTTGATCCAATAATTCCTCATTGATTATTTTACCTAAATAAGTGGATATTGATGAATCATTAAACAAACATTCTTTAAAAATTAATCACTTGCCCTTCTCAACCTCATCGATAATCTCAGCCAAGAACTCAACAGTTTTATTACACCTAACTTCCTTCTTCAAAAATGGTCTCATTATAAAAAAATAAAACCCCAGATAAAAAACAAAAAAGCTGCAAGAAAATTTAATAAAAGATTTGACTTCTTCTTCAATCTGATCCTTACTAGTCTGATCAAAATACTCAAAAACTTCATCAATCTCACTTTGAATATCAGCAAAAGTAAGAAAATAATCCTCAAGTTCTTTATCATCCATTTGATTCGTCCTCAAAAAATACCCATCAAAAACCCACAAAAACACTCCAGAAACAGTTCCTTTTCTCGTAAATCGAGTCGAGTTCTGTTCCTCAAAAAGCTTTTCAAACATTTTTCCAGTCCTTAAAATATAACTTCTGCCATCTTTGATACTAAACAAGTGCTTTTTAAGTACTTTAATTTCTTTTATAATGATCATTCTGTAGTCTTGGGAAAAAGGAATGACTGGGTCTAAACTATGAAAAACATCTGAAGGGGATTGGAAAAGGTTCCTTTGCCAGAAGTTCAGAGCTGTGAGACTTGTTTTGGTGAAAGACAGGTTCTTAAACATCTGATTCCGTTGCAACAAGGAGGACTCGAACTCGAGATAGTACTTGTAATAAACAACGATTAAATAAACACTTCCGATTATGAGTAAAATCGATATCTTGATAAAGTATCTTGTATAAAATTTCAGTTTTCTTAGATGTTTCAAGTTCACTACTTTCGCGTCATTCATTTCTAATGCCGAACTGCTGAAATCGAGAAGTCTCTGTCGGCACTTAATCACAAAGGGTGAGGTCGAAGTAGTTATCTTTAAAAGGTTCTTCCACAGAAAGAACTGATTAGCTTGAATTCTCCTGATAAGAAAAATGCTTAACATCCAACAAAATAAAATAACAGCAACTCCTAAAGATATCAAAACAACCTTCACTCTGCTCAGGTCCTCAATACTTCCTTTCTCACAAGAAAATAAATCCTTTTCCTTCTCCCTGAAGTACTCTAAAGTTTTTCCAAACAAATTAAGCACTAAAAATTTTAAACTTTCTTCAAAACCATCAAAATCTCCCCTTTTCAAGACCTTTCTCGAATTCTCTAAAACCAAATCCAAAAAATTCCTAATATTCATAAAATCCAATCGACTTTCATTCCCTTTAAACACATAAACTGGCACTGTTTCCTCAAAACCACTTTTAAAATTTTTACAAAATTCCCATTTTTCCTGGAAATCAGAGAAGTTATTTTTAGTATTTTGAAGAATTTCTATTTTTTTTTGAAAATTTTCAAGAAAAACTTGGTGAACCTGAGAATTGTTTTTAAATGAAAAGTTTAAAGCATCTGAATAGTCGCCCAGTTGAACTGCAGAGCTGAATGCGAGGTTAAAGACAGTAACATTATCTCTGGATAGTATTGAATCGATTTCTTGATAAAGATAAACCATTGTAAACACTGAGCAGGCAGAAATCGCGACAGCCTAACTGAAAATTACTGAAAAAACAACAAGCCAATGAAAGAATTTCAAATATTTCAAAGAGTTTTGTTGAAATCTTTGAAGTTTTTTCCGATGTGGAGTTGTAGTTGACTCGATTAAACTGATCTGCTCTTCTTTTTTAGAAGATTTTTGAGAAACATGCTCGCTGATGAAAACTGGATTGAATAAAAATTTTATTGAAGAGACTTCTTTTTTATCGAGCATCATTGATTTTCGGTACTTTTTCGAGGAAAGAAGGTCTCCCAGGTCTGAACGTGTTTTCATTTTCATTTGATAGTCAGAGTAAAAAAACAACATGCGAATTTTGCAGTTGTTTATATTTAACTTCGAGTATTGGATGATAAAAGGAGGATGCTGCAAGAAAATCTCATGATTTTCTTGATTTTTTAGTAAGGATAAGGTGACTGGAAGAAAATCTTCAACTTTTCTGCCGTTTAGAGTTAAAATATCAGGAAAAATTCTGTTTAGGCCTGAACTACTTGCTTCAACAATCTTGTCTTTATTAAAAACAAGAACCTCTCGATTCAAATCAAGTTTTTCTAAAGAAATCAAGTAAAAAGCCTTCGCATAACTCATAAGAGTAACATTTAAAGACACTTCAAGTAGACAATCCTCAGAAACCTTCATCACTAAATTCTGTTTCAAGTACTTCGTGCTTTGGCTCACTTTTTCCTTAAACCTCTTCAACGCCTCAACAGAAAAAATCGAAAAAGACTGAGGAAAAAATGAAAAAATCGCCTTGTTAAGAACAAATTCAGAGGGTTTTTCTGCCAGGTCACAAAAAGGTTTATTAACGAATAAAATCTGTCCAAAATCAAGTTTTGAAGCAGAAACAATGAGAACTGGGTTGATGTCGTAGCTGCTTTCAAGCTTATGACCTACAAGTTTTATGTTTGTTTCAACGAAATCAATCCTGTGTCTCACTTGCAAGCATTTTTCATTATCGAGCTTGAAAAGTTGCAGGTATGAGCAGAATGGATTTAGAACCATTAATGAATTGTTGTATTTTTCACTTAGTTTCAGGTATTTTAGATAAGTGGATTTTAGAAGTTTCTTGAAAAATAACAGGTCGGATTTGAGTTTTTCGATTGTTGTTTTTAGGTTCATGAGGTTTTGGAAGAAGGTTAAGAGGGTTTTGCAGGTTTTTAGGTCTTTTGATTTTATCAGGTTTAACTTGCGGTACTTGTACATTAGTTTGTATTCGAAGTACTGGCTTTCGACTATTTTGTAGATGTGCTTTCGGAAACAGTACTCGTGGAATTCTTCTTCTAGGCTTGTTGGAAATTTGGAGAATAGACTGCACTTTATTAGGCTTAGTCTGTGCTGATCACAATTATAAAAGCAAAAACTGGTTAACCAAAGCAGAAAAATTTTAGGAATTTTGCAACTACTTCGATAAAACATATGATTAAACTTTTTTAACATATCTTCAGAGTCCTCAACACTTGTCTTAAAGAGCTCAGACCGATAAACAAGTTCAAATTCATGAACATTAGAAATAAATTCAAGGGGAATCTGTATTTTTTCCTCATATTTCATCTTCAAACTCTGATAAAATACTAAAAACGTCAATGGACACAATACAAAAAGGCCAAAAACAGAAAAAAGTGCACTTTGAGTAGCAAAAGCAATAATTAAAATAAAGGAGCATTCACAAAAAAATAAATGAGGCAAAGTCCTGAAATAATTTGCTCTGAATTGATAAAACGGTCTCTGCTTATAAAGTAAAACCAGAGGTATCAGGTTGATAACACAAGTACTTATCAAATACAACCAAAAATAGATCCTTGAAAAAAAGCTATAAAAGGCAATACTTATAATTATCGCTAATTTCGACTTCCAACATACATGATTACTCGACCTTGAATTAATATTATAAGGAGCAAAGAAATGTCTGAACTCAAAAGCGAAAAAAAGCTGAAAGAGCTCAAATATTATGTAAATAATTATTGAGAACAAACTGAATAAACCTTGAAAACCAGATAAGTCCAACTTGTACTCTTCAGCCACGTGAGGCATCACTGAACTTGCAAGAATGTTGAAAGAAAGGCAAATGAATGAAAAACCTTGGAGTTGCATCAAAAGAGAGAAATTTTTCAAGACCCAAACCAAATTTTTTTGACTTTTTTTGAAGTTTAGATGGTAAAGTAAAAGAATGAGAAATGCTAACAACATTGCATGTGATAAGATTATTGAACCGAGCGTACAGTATGAGGGCTTGTTTAGAGATAAACATATTGAGTCAAATCGCGAAAATTGGGAAACTTTCCAGATTATGTCAAAGTCTGACCAATTTTTTATCTTTAGAGATGGGTGGAATAAAATTGAAGTTATCTGGAATAGCTTTAGAACTGATGAAATGATGAATAAAAATGTTTGTATTTTGTTTTCTTTAAGATCAGAGTCAGACTGTCTGTATATCGATGATAAAATACTGTACAGAGATCGTTTTAGTTTAGGAATTTTCTGGTAAAGGTCCTTTAAGCCACTGCTGAAGTTTTCATCCTTTTGACAATCAAATGACATTTATAAGTATCATGAAACACATTCTAAAGTTTCAATCGATTAATTAAAATTCTCATAAATATTAAATTTATTCACAACTAACAACCACTTCTTCCTGTCATTTTCCTAATTCATCTATTTAAAAAACAATTTTTCACCTCTACAATCATTCTTATATTGACCCATTCTCTATAAAAATCTTTCAAAATCAAATCTAAAAATAGAAAATATTCCCAGCTTCTATATCTCGATAATTCCATGAAACTCTTGAAAAAATTCAAAGAACTTTCTCTGGCAAAGCAACTTCAGCTTCTTTTTACAATATCTTCAAGTATTCTGATAGCTTTTTTAATCCTGATATCTTACTACCTGATCTACTGGTTAAAGGAAAAGTTGATTGAAGAAACAGATGACCTTGTCGATTCAATTCAAGAAGAAGAGATGATCCGACTGATGCAGTTGAACGCGAAATCGATAACAACAGAGTTCAGTTATTTTTTAGCTCTTCCGACATACCTGGCTCGTTTATCTTCCGACATCTGCGAAGAAAGATTTCCTTTAGTGAAAGGAAAAGGAACATTCAACTACACCGAAGCGATTTCTTTAGACATCAGTCTTTTTTCAAGTAAAAGCGAGGTTTCGATTACAGGAAAAGAACTAGTTTCAAATGAATCTTCATTAGATGCGATTTTGCCTTCACTTAAATCAGAGAATTTTTTGCAGTTGTACCAAGGGTTTGAAATAGACGACTTGATACACATCTACCCGCCGATTACAATGCCAGTGGGATACACGCCGTCGATTCGAGAATGGTACTACACAGCGAAGAGGACCATTGGCGAGCCAGTCTTCACAGAGCCTTACGCAGACGCTTTTTCAGGTGAATGGATTATCTCAACAAGCCATGCAATCACATGTTACAGTCAATTTCTCGGAGTCTCTGCCGCTGACATCACTTTAAAGTCAATCAGAAATAGACTATCAACCAGCTCTTTACCTAGAAATGGATTCTTCTTGCTAGTCTCTGCCAGTGGCATCATCGTCACCATGCCCAAATCATGGACTGGAGAAACTGCAAGGCTTAACGACACTGAACTCACTGGATTCCCTCAAAGTCTGTGGATGAAGGCTATTGATGAAACGACTAACATTCACCATCGATATCGATTTCAAGATCAGTCAGGGTCTAGTGTTTTTTGCTTTAGAAACCTTATTAAACCTTCTGTTATTAACAAGACTACACATTTTTTATTTGTTTGTGGATATGAAAATATCCAAGATGTCTTCAGTCAGAGTACTGAAAAAGTCTTTGAAAAAACGAATACTGTCATTTTTTGGATGGTTTTAGGAATTTCTGTTGGAGTGTTTTTTGGAACTGTTGTCATTATTTTTTGGATTTCCAGGAAAATTTCAGTTGAAGTGGATTTTTTGGTTAAGACTGTTCAGGCTATTTGTGCGAAAAGTGTTTTTCCGGATTGTGCCGGGCTTGTCAAAGTTGATCAGAGGGATCAAGAAAAGAACTTCTTTGGGTTGATTCCGAAGGGAATTGAAAAGGTTAGGGGATTGCAGAATAGGGAAAAGGAATTTTATAGTTATACTTGGGGAGTTACAAGGCCGAATGATAGGTTCTTGTATAATAGCTGGGAGGCTAAAAAGTATCCAAGGAATTATAGCAGTTGTGTTCAAATTAAGTGGAGGGATTTATTTGCTGAGTTGATTAGGAGAACTTTTCATTCTGGACATTATGATTTATAGGTATGACTAAGACATAATAACTTCAAAATCTTAATAATATTAAAACCTTAAAATTTTTAAAACAATTTCATTCGCATCAAAACTTTTGTAAAGATAGCCCAAACTCTGTTCCTAATTCGATTATCTATCACCTTCATGAAAAATTAAAATAATCCTAACCTAATCTAAGATAATTAACCAAGTCTAACCTTGGACTTTGCCAGGTACTCAATAAGCAATTCAGGGAACTTCTGAATCATGACATCATGCGAAATAACTCCAGGATTCCTGACCTCCTGTTTACAATTGAACAAAACATAATAAACCAAGTGATCTTTGAAGTCACATCCAATGATTTTAACAGGTTTGTCAAACAAATAATTTCCTTTTTTATAATTTTTTCCTAAACTCGCAAGGATAGGTTTTTTTATTTCTTTGATTTCCTTTTGAGGCGTTTTTGGTAAGGCTCGCTTTTTATTTTTCATGCTCGTTTTTACTTCTTCTTGAGTTTCGATGAGAGACTTGACAGGAGACTGTTTTTTTTCTTTAGTTTTATTGAATTCTTCTATCAAATTCTTGTTTTCATCGGAAAGGAAGTCGAATGGGTAGTAAAAGGCTTTTCTGTAACCTACTGCGTTGAAGACGCAGACTTGCATTCTGATTGATTTGTCGAAGTAGAGCTTTGAAAGAGTGTAAAATTCTGTTGAGTCTTTTTTGCCTCGCTTCTCGGGTAGCTTAACCTCCATCTATAACCAATGATCTGGGGGGCTTTTAGAAATGTTTAAATAGATCTTAGAAATTTAGAGTTTTTATTTAGGTCTTGGGAAGGGAGATAGTTTAAGCTACTTAAAATTATTAAACATCAAAAGCAATAAAATCATCTATAGGAAATTCATTAATTTCATCAAAACAAACTCCTTTAATAGGCTCACATGAAAACCGCTGAACATTTGAATTGAAATTAATCATTTTAACATTCGACCTCTTTTGATAAACCTCAGCCAAATGCAGCTTTTTGAATAATTCGACATCGAAAGTATCTCCTTCCTTTAAAACCTGCAGATTTTTACAACTTTCAAGTAGATTTTCAATATCAACTAATTGATTTTCAGCAATTTTATTCCATTTAATCTTCGAATTCTGTAAATCATTCAAATAGTACTTAAGATTGAGTATCTTTTTCTTGAGTTCAAGTAAAATGTGAGTTTTACTCGATCCCTGTTTTTTTAAGCAAAGTTCTTGAACAACTCCTAGACTTACTCCAGTTTTTTCTGATATTTTTTTAAAAACCAGGTCTTTTCTTTTAACATTTTCGATTTTTACCCAGGTTTTCAAGTAAAAAACAAGATCTTCAAGGGAAATCACAGGAAAATTTTTGATAAGCCCAGCTCTGGCACTATCAATGAATCCCTTTATAAGAGTATCAATATTAACTACATTCTCTTGTGGAATAATCTGATTCAAAATCAATTCATCTTTAAACGAATCTTTTAAAATCGAGTGGAAACCTTCTGTTAAAGATTTTTTATATTCCTGACTTTCTTGGGTTAGTGAAACGATTTGAGAAGCTTGGCTTAACTCGATGAAGTCTTCTAATGACTCTAGAGAACTACAGGAATCACTGTCAGGGAAGTTTGCATAGTAGTCTGTGTATTCGATTCTTTGTATGAGATCACTTATTGCTTGGTGAAAATGAGGGATCTTTGAAATTTCGGGGTTTGTTGATTGAGATTTTTGAGATTTCGAGAATTGTTGGTCTTCATTTGATTCGGGTTGGGTTTTTTGGTCTGTTTTGGGAAGAAGACTGAAGAAATTTATTGTTCTGGATTCTGGAAGATTTACTTGGATTCTTGATGTGTTGAAAGGATTCATATTGTAAGCAAGATCGACTAACTATATCATATCCTTATATCTTTATATCTATATAATTTAAAAAATGAAACAAGAACAAACATTAGAACTCATTTCTTTCTGTGTCCCTCTTCTATGTCTCGGTTTAATCTGACTGACTAAATTCTTTTTTTTCTCAACTCTAAGTCCTCTAATCGGCAACTCAGAGCACTCCATCATTTTCGCTTCAACTTCAGTACTCAACTGAGAAAAGTTTTTTTTCATTTCAACTTCTTCATGTTTTTCAAGTTCAGCCAAAACAGCTCTATCAAGATAATCAAAAACTTCATGAATGAGTGAGTCTTTTTCTATGTTTTTTAAATAAGAAGGTAAATTTCCTTGACCCAAAACAGAACTTTTCAGGTTTTTTGCAGTTCTCGCTGAGTCCCCGATGTGCATTTTTGATAGATCCATGTTGCTTATCTCGAATCTTGTTTCCATTTGATTTGCTTTTAGGATTTGGTTGATTATTTGAATCAGGTATTGCATGAAAGTCGAGACTTTTAAGGATTTGTTTACACGAGCTTCGAAGAAAATCACTAAGGAGAGACTGGAACACTCGACTTGGATGTCTAACCAGATATCTTTTGAATCGAGATCGAAATTGACGACTTCTCCAGTCTTTAATTCAGTCCCAACTCTTCCAGATTTGGGCAGTTGCCCTTTACTTGTATTCACATTTGTGCATGTAAGTGCATGCAAACCTGAAAATATCGGATACTTTTCCATCAACTCACAAATGCCAGTCCTCAAATATCCCAAAGAGTCACTAGATATGACTTACTCAGAGTTAAATGTTAAAGCAAGTTTCTTGTTAGGTAAAAGGTTCCACCGAAGCAAGATTTCAATGCAAACCTTAGCATTTCCGTCTTTATCAAGATAAATATAGTTGTCTTCATCAGCAGCGCCGAGTTTTTCAATCAGGTCATTCATAATAACCAAATAACCAATAAAGAAAAGCTTTAACCCTTTAAAACACGATTAAACAAAATAAATCTAACTAAATCACTAATAAAGATCTATCATCATTAGTCAAAGCGCCTCTACACTTAGTACAAATTCCATTTCCTTTAACCATACAACTATCACAAATAGCACATCCCTTGTGACTAGTTTCTGTAAAATTATTAGAACTTAATTTTACTTTGCATAAAGAGCAGTTTATCGGGGAATCAACGAGACAAGGTAAAGTTCTAATAGCGCTATTTTGACTTTGACATTCTCTTATAAATAATGTCAATTCATTAGAAAAGCCTCCTTTTGACTTTAGTTCTTCTGACAGTTTTTCGATGATTATTTTAAAGACAGCGATGTCATCTCTATAATCAACGATTATCTGTTTTTTTTGAGGTGCGCCAACAGGACAAAATTTTTTTGCTTTTCCATAAATAAAAGGCATGTCTTCAATCAAACTCATATTAAAATTCGGATTATTTTTCAACTCAGTCATTTCATTTGTTTTTGCAAGGTAGTACTTGAAGTCATGTTTCCATAAATGCATCAATGGGAAGACACCAGCTTTATCAGGCTTGGAAAGACCTTCAACTTGATTATCTTCATATTCCTTGATGCATACTAAAAACTTGTTGCAAAATACAAGGAGAATATTCGCACTGAAGTCGGTATAGTCCTCATCTTTAAAGAAATTATCAATTTTCGATTGTTCATTTGCTGATCGTAATTTATTAATCATCATTCCTGCAATAAGTGCTTTAGAAGCTAAATAAATACAATCAAGTCTTTCTGGTATGTTGATAAACAATTTATCCAGATCATCTAATGCCTTCATAGGTGGTCTTTGAATAATAACGTAGTTAAAAACTTCTAAAAGGTACCCTAATTGTTGACTGTATTCAGGAAGAAATGCTTGTGAAATTCCAATCATCTCTTGAAATTCATGCGAAATATTTTTTACATGATTTCCCATACTAGACTCATTAAGAATCGCACAAATTTCAATTAATCCAATAACAAGACTAGATGGAAGAGTATTTCCACCAAAAACCGAAAGAGATGTAAGTCCTTGACGATTGACATAAAATGTCTTAGCTTGTGATATCATTTATAGACTATTTTTTACTATTAAGTTAAATTAGTGAAATAGTAAAAATGGACTTGATCTCATCTGATGATAGCTCAAAACAAGCCGCATCACTTCAGGTCGTCTTTCTTGTTGATATCACTGGAAGCATGGGTACTCAAATTGAAGGAGTAAAGGAAATGGTCGCTGAGTTCTGCAAAAATGACAGGCCTTTCATTGATGTTCATATCTGGACTTTCACTGAAAATCCTGGATGCCATGTCAGCAAATCTCCTCAGGGACTTAAAGCTGAGCAGCTTGTGGCTTATACTAAAGATATTAAATTGTGCAGACCTCCTGATATGCCTTCTGTTAATGCTGGAGGAGGAGATGGACCTGAAAACGTGACTGCTGGTGTTGCTTCGTTATTAGATACGTTTGAAAGTAGTCAGAACTTGCTGGTCTTTATCATCACTGATGCACCTCCACATCATAAGTGCTTTGGAGATGGCACAGAAACGCAGGATGAGAGGAAATGGCTTAGAGAGAAAAAATTTGAAGATACTGATGTTTTTGTGGTTTTATGCGAAATTATTGATTCACTTAATGTTACATTTGTGCCGGTATTGTATGGATCTTCTTTAAATGATACCTGGTTTCATCAAGCAGCTGTAATGACAGAAGGTCTAGTCCTCTGTCCCAAATCGCCAGACAGTAAGATTCTAGCAAACGGTTTAAGCCTACTGCTCGACTCCTTCCAAAAACTATCCGAATCCCGAGACCTGCAGCTTATGAACACCCTAGACATCGACCAACTATCAAAAGCTTTCGGTATCCTAGACATCTGCGAAGAATCCTTTGAAATAACCGAGGAAGACCCAATCGAATCATCAAAAGTGACAAAAGAATATCCAAAACTATCAACATCACAACAAGTCTTAGAAAAAATCTTAAATCTCTTCAAAACGACCTTCGATCGATTTTCAGGTAAAAAAGCTTCAAAGCGTTGCCGAGCTGTAAACGCTGAGCACATGTCAAAGTCAATAAAAGTCTTCCTTTTATCCCTTCTCCACACGACAGGGTCAAATTTAAGCGACGATAATCTTCTTGACTCTTCAACAAATGACCTGAAGCTGCTTCTTTCAAAGCTAAAAGAAACTGACTCTAAATACGACTGGGAACTAAAACTTTTAAACAACTATCTCGAGAGTCTTCCTTTATTAAAACGTCGACTGTGTGAAGATCTTTCAAATGACGAGAAAGCTGATCAAATCGAGTGCATGGTGAGCCTCGCGAAGCTCGCATCCTCTTTGAAGGACCTGCCGAGTATTCCAGTATCAGAGCAAGAACTGTCTGAATGGATGGACCTGATCCTGCAGCTTTGCCTTGTCAAGTTAATAAACGTGAAATTTCCTTTAGACGTTAATAAAAACCCTGACTTCGCTGATGCCTGGGCGGCTTCAATCACGAATATCGAGTTTTCCAGTTCTTTAAGTGCCTCTGCAGCGATTTTACTTCGTGGAGAGGATAACAACTATGTCGCTCCAGTTTCTTTGAATAAAAACAGTGCTGCTTTGATCATCGCTCATCCGAATGATAGAAAATTGTCAGATATTTACAAATCTCTTAGTTTTTTCCCGACTTTGCAGGGATTGATTCAGAGTCATTTGATTTCTGGGTCTTTTAAAGTCTTTCCTTCTATTGTTCAAGGACTGCAGGCTTCGGTTTTCTGGTTCTTGATTAGAGGGAAGGGAAAGGGGAAGGATTTGATGGATGTTGAATGGGAAATGATTAGATGTGTGGCTCATTCGCTTAGGTGCTCGGCTTATCAGGTCGTTCCTTCTGTTTTTTCTGCTTTGAAACAAGGCTTGCAACTTAATCCTGTTGATCATGTTTCGAAGTTAATCGCTGGGTACTTAAGCTTCTTTGGACATCATGAACCTCAGCAGATGAGTACTTCGCTTAGAATATTGTTTGAAGAACTTTCGGCTGATATTGTCGCTTGGGAGTTGAAAAAAGTGGATAATGAAAAATTTGTGGATTATAAAAGTCAACTTCCTAGTGATAGAGATGTTGCTGAAGCTTTTGTTTGTCTTAAGGATATTGAAAGTTTTGACCCCTTTTCCGGAATTCATGACTTCGAAACAATCTGCAAAGAAAAAACTGGTATCACTGCAGATTTCTTGCAAAAGGTAGCTAAAAAAATGCAAGAATCTGGAAAAATGATGAATTCATCAAAAAAAGTTTTCAAATTATTTTGCATGATCCTCCGAGCAGACCTTCTCGAGAGCAACTTCAACTCAGCATGCAACAAGATCCCAGCAGATAAAAGACTAGATCAAGTCTTAAATGATTCAATCCTCGAAGAAATCTTCGTCGAGTCCTTTTTACTTCGAAAACGAACCAAAAGATACGACCTCGACGAGAACACCAAAGAATGGAAAAGACCTTCTCTTGAACGAGTAAATGAAAAAGTTTTAACTGAAGCTTGCATTGAAATAATCAACAAATTTTTAACCCCGACATTCTCCGACTGGAACCTTCGAAGAAAAGCAGAAATTTCAAGAAGAATGCTTGACCAGGTCTCTAAACTTCAAGGAGAAACAATAGAAGACTTCAACAGACAACTAGAAAAAATCGATGGAAAAATAGCTGAAGTTTACCTAAAGTTCTCAAGAATGGATGTTATTGATGCACTTGAAGGTATCAAGGCAGATGATGAAGGATTTCTTAAAAGATTGGAAACTTTAGGACAAGCTTTAGTCATTGGAAACTGGACCAAGGCTCCTCCATCGCAGTTGAAAAGATTTTCTGGGAAAATTTTAGAAAAGTTTTCAGTAATTCCGGAATTGAAAGAGAAAATTGAGGCTGAATTGAGGAAGGAACAGGTTTGTTCTCGCCCTGAAGGCAGTCCTAATAGACATGGGCATACTGTTTGTAATCCTTTTCCTGGCATTCGAGGATGGACGCAGGAATATCATGATAAGGTCTTGGCGGTTAAGAAGGGAATTAAAAAAGAACAGTTTTTAAACAAAATGAAGGAATTTACTTTGTTTTATAGGAAAATGTATGATGATGTTTTTAATCAAGAAGGATTTTCCGATTTTAAAAGAGAGATGATTGAATCTTGCATTAATTTTTCTAGTGGAATCAATTTGTGTGGAAAAGTTTACAAACTTGTAGATAGAGTTATTTGTGTTAGGTTGGAAGATGTTGAAAGGGAAAATGGGTGGGAAAATAAGGTTGATGAAGTGAAGAAAAAGTTTAAGACTAGTAAACATGCTTTAGATTATTTGGAGAAGCTACTCACTTATGTGGAATCGAAAAAAAGTTAAGTCTTTATAGTTTATTTACATTTTATTAATCAAAATCGTCACTTTCATCGGAATCTTTTTCATTTTCCTCTTCTGCAGCTAGTTGTTGGAAATCAAGGACTGGCACTGAAGAAGGTTTTTTCACCAGTTTAACTTTATCACAAACCAAATCCTCACTATCACAGCTATCACTTTCAATAGCATTTTCAATTTTACACATTTTCCCCTTAAAAACTTCAGCAAAATTAAAATTTTTATTGAAATTTCCATTTTCTTTGATATCCGAAAAGACCTTAAAGCAGTACTTGACCTGTTGATTCAACTCATCATTCTCATTTTTCAAAATTTCTACTTTTTTCTTAAGTTTTTTATTATCATGCACAATAACTTTCCAAGTATTTTCATTTAATTCCAAGTCATTCAAATCCAAATTCATCATTTTCTGTAATTTATCATGAACCTCAAGATACAAACTTTCAGTCATATCAAGATTTCTACTAAGTTCCAAGTTTTCATTAACAACTCTTTCAAATTCTTTTTTCAATTCAATTTTTCTTGAGTTCTCTTCAAGGTACTTTTCTTTCAACTCTTTAACCTGTGCAAGTAAATTTTCAAAGTTCTTGACCGAAAAGTATCCAATTTTCTGATCATAAGCCTCTTTGATTTTTTCTAATATTTTTCCATAGTTTTTATCATTCCTGATAACCATTTGAAAAGTTTCTTCAAAAATTTCGAAGTTTTCAGTAGGGTTGATATTTTTGAGTTTATTTAAAAGTTTGACTTCCAGTTTATCCTCTGTCTTTTTTTTCGCCGTGACAATATCGATGAGTTTTGAAGACTTGACTCGTGAATGAGAAGCGAAAGCTGAGTTCTTTTGAAGACTTTTAATGCGAAATTGACTAGTCTCTGACTTTTTGTATTTCAAGAGATCTTGAGTGGAAGGGTTACTCGAGTAAGGCGAGATGAATCCATCAGAAGGTATTTTAATATGACTTGCAGAGGACTTCCTGAAGTACGGCTTTAAATTTCTCTTGATTTTAGTTAAAGAAATGCTCATACTTTATATTATCTATCTAATCCTCTTCACCTTCCTTCACTTCCCCACTTTCCAAAGCTTCCTTCGCAGCTCTTTCAGCTTCAAGTCGAGCCTCTTCAGCAAGTCTCTTCCTTTCCGCAGCTTCAGCAATAGCCTCTTCTCTTTCCTCCGCAGTGACTTCTTCCTTTCCAATAAACTTCAACTGAGGAAGCACAATAAGGACTTCTTTCTTGACGTCCCCGCTGGGTTCCGGCTTGATCGGATTATCAGCAACAACAATTTTAACCAACTGAGGAAAAACTTCAAGATTTCCAATACTTGAAGACTCAGTCACTTCATTTTCCCTGAAATTCAAATAAACCAAATTGGGAAGGGCAGGAAGTCCTTTCGCTTCAAACCCAGCTAAAGCATTTTTTCTTAAATGAAGCCTTTTAAGACTTCCCGCGTTTTTTATTCCATGAATCGATGTGATTGCGTTTTCAGCTGCGTAAAGCTCTTCTAAAGCTGTTAAGTCATTCAGGCCTTCTAAGGACGTTAGTTTATTCCCGCGGAGGTCAAGGGACTTTAAACTTCCGTGGCCTGAAAAGTCAGAAATTTTTGAGATCTGGTTTTGGGAAAGGTTTAAAGATTGTAACTTTGGAAGGCTTAGGGAAGTTAAGGTCGTTATCTGGTTTTTTGATAGGTTCAGGTGTTGTAGGTAGAGAAATGTGCTGGAATCGTTGAAAAGTGATAAGGATGACAGACGGTTACCTCGAATGTCTAGCTTTAGGATGTAGGGAAGACTGGAAACTACGGAAATGTCTTCGAAGTGGTTGCCTGATAAGTTTAAGTGGCGAAGGTTTTGGTAGTTTCGGAGAAGGTCTGAAGCGATGTCGAGTTCTTTGTTTTCGAGGTCGAGCTTTATGAAGGACACGGAGGAACCGTCGAAGGTTTTTCCGATTTGGGATAAACCGGATTTTATGTGGTCTAAGGTCAGTGGGACTGGGGTGTGCTGTTCTACTTCTGCTTCTTCTGCTTCACTCATTAGAGATTAATAATTGTTTAATTAAAAGAGTATGAAGAATAGTACTGTGGTTTAGATTTTTATAATATAAGGGTGGCATTAATAGCTTAAATATCAGGTAATAAGATTAATTTCTGTTTATTTGTACAGGTAAAAAAAACCCTCCTTCATAAAAAACCTTATTTTCTTCAATAACTTCTAAAAATCTCTAAATTTTCTCAACTTTATTCAAATCAATTTTCTGATATTTCCACAATTTCCAAAAAAACTTTATCCAGTCAATAAAAAAAGTGACTGCACACCTCCAAACACATCAAATATCTCCATTAATTCCATCCCTTCTGAAAGATTTAAATAATGGGCACGACATGCACCTGTTTAAAAGAGTACACGGCAGAAGAAAACCAACTCAGCATCGAAAAAGAAGAAATTTCGAAGCAAGGTCGATCAGGGACGACATCGAACGAAACTTCCAATTTTCCCAACATCAAATCACCAGACCTGATAAAACTTCAGTCAGTTCTACGAGGATTCATTCAAAGAAAGCGAACGCGAGAAGTGACTTTGAAACTCTTTTCCTCGAAGCCTCCTCTGAGCAAGGCCTTGGTAGTCAAGTCTGAGTTGCTTGAAGACTTCCAAAAGTACTCGAATCCAGCGACTCTTGCAGCAGAAAGAAGAAGTGGAGCATTTATTTACCCTTCGATTAATGATGATGGGGTAAGAGTCACTAGTAAACCTGCTTCAAGTCTTGAAAACGGAGCGATTTATTTGGGAGAGTGGAATGAAAATAATGAGAAACATGGAAAAGGCATGCAGATTTGGAATGACTGCTCTAAATATGAAGGGTTTTGGAAGTATGGAAAAGCTAATGGACGTGGAAGGCTCATTCATGGAGATGGAGATGTTTATGAAGGAGAATGGAAAAATGATAAGGCCCACGGCTTCGGAGTTTACATCCACACCGACGGTGCTAAATACGAAGGCATGTGGGTAGAGGACAAGCAACACGGCGAAGGTACCGAGAACTGGCCAGACGGTTCAGTCTACCAAGGCCAATACATAAACGGCAAAAAGCACGGCAAGGGTCACTTTGCCTGGTCCGACGGTAGCACATACGACGGTGAATTTGCAGAAAACGACATAAATGGTTTCGGAGTTTACAAGTGGAACGACGGCAGAGTCTTTCAGGGCTTCTGGAAAAATAACAAAATGGACGGCAAAGGAGTCTTCACCTGGCCCGACGGGCGACGTTACGACGGCGAGTACGTCGACGATAAAAAACAAGGATTCGGGGTCTTCCAATGGCCTGACGGAAAAGTCTACGAAGGTCTTTGGCTTGACGGCAAACAACACGGCCGAGGAGTCTTCGTCAACACTAACGGAGAACGGAAGGAAGGCATTTGGAAAGAAGGAAGAAGGGTGAAAAGTTTAGACTAATATAATATATGGGAATCTGCGTCAATTGCAACAAATCTCAAGAGATAGACCGTAAAATCAGCAGCTTCACTAAAGCACTTCAACCTGTTGAGGAGTTTCAAAGGCAAGGAATGGCGAAACACCCAAAACCTATCGTTGATGAACGTTTCGATTATCAAAACAACAAAGAAGCTCCTACAGCCATCATCTCCAAAAAGGCAAAGGAAGATAAAGACATCGCTCTTATTCTTTCAGTACTAAAAAATCACTACATTTTCAAGAATATCGACAAGTCCAGCCAAATGAAAATCATCAAAAAAGTGAAGTGTTTTGAAGTCGCTGCTAAAGAAGTCATCTTTGAACAAGGACAACCTGGAAGGTGCTTTTTTGTTGTCAGTGCAGGAAGACTTGAAGTCAGGGCGAATGATGAAAGAAGGATTCTTGGACCTGGGCAAAGCTTTGGAGAACTTGCACTTATTGATGATCGCCCAAGGACTGCAACTGTCAGGACTCTTGACTCTTGTGTCTTGTGGGGACTTGATCGAGATACTTTTATGAAAACTTTGAAACGGCTTAGGATGCAGGAATATGAGGAAAATAAAAGTTTTATCAATTCTGCTAATATTTTCAATGTTTTGACTAACTTGCAGAAAGAGGCTCTACTTGGAATTCTGCTTAGTCAAAAATGGGTTGCTGGACAAGTTGTTATTAAGGAAGGGGATTGTGGAGATATGCTTTATGTTGTTAAAGAAGGAGTTGCTGTTGTTAATTCGGGGTGTCCTGATTCTAGGGAGATTAATAAGGGAGAGTTTTTTGGAGAACAGGCGTTGGTTGGTAGGACTCTTTCGAAGACTACTGTTGTTGCTGCGACTGATCTGGAACTTGTTAGTTTTGGTCGGACCAGTCTAATCGAGGTCTTAGGCAACCACCTAGAGTTCATCCTTTCCAGAAACTCTCAAAGAATCGCCTTAGAAAAAAGCCAAATATTTTCATCTCTATCAAACAAGCAACGTGAAAGTATCCTCGACATATCAGAGTTAAAAAAGTACTCAGGCGGTTCAATAGTCCTTCCAAAAGGAACTTTAAAATCTGAAAACCTTCTAATCCTAATAAAAGGCACTCTCTTCAGCGACAAGACCTTCGACACTCTCCAATGCATCGGCGACAAAGAAATGGCGAATAAAAGTGAAGAAGTATTCGAAAGTGACCTTGTAGCCTTCGGCGAAGTAGAACTAGCTCAAGTTTCTTTAAACAACGTCGAAAAAGCAATAGGCGGTGACGTGCAACAAGTGACTTTAAACAACGACGCTGCTTGTATTTTAAAGCAAGTCCAGCTTTTACGAGGCTTATCAAAAGAAAGAGTCGAAGAACTGACACGAGCTTTAAGAATAATCAACTTCGAAGACAGACAAGCGATAGTCCAACAAAACAACCCAGGCCATTCTTTTTTCATTATCAAGACAGGGACAGTAAAAGTATATCGAAACGAGAAGTACATCAGAAATATCACAAAAAATGATTATTTCGGCGAAAGGTCAGTTCTTTTCAATGACTTCCGCACAGCGACAGTCATCGCAGACGGCCCTGTGAGTTGCTGGGTCTTAGAACGTGAAGACTTTAACACAATCATCAGCGGGATCATGCGAGATAACCTTTTAAAGCGAATAGAAATGCAGGATACTTCAGTGTTATTAGAAGAACTTGTACCTGTCAAGATCTTGGCCATGGGCGAACTCGGCAACGTGATCCTCGCAATCCACAGTCAAAAAGGCACACTTTACGCTTTAAAATCGATAACATTGCGAAAAGTTGAAGAAAATCGAGTTCAATCCAATCTTCTTCTAGAAAAAAACATTTTACTTCAAATCGACCATATAATGATCATAAAACTCATAAAAACCTTCAAAGACTCGAAACGTGTTTACTTTTTGTTAGAGTACGTCAGAGGTCGAGACCTTTTCGACATCTTGCTTGAAATGGGGCAGCTCAGTGAAGAACTTGCAAAGTTCTACGCTGCTTCTTTAATGGTCGCTCTTGAATACCTACATGAAAGAAACATCATTCACAGAGACTTCAAACCTGAAAATGTCCTGATTGATGAAGAAGGTTACGCAAAACTTACTGACTTTGGAGCAGCGAACATCGTCGATGGCAGGACTTACACTGCTATTGGAACTCCTCATTATTTAGCTCCAGAAATTATTTTAAGGACTGGATACTCTTTTAGTGTCGACTGGTGGAGCTTGGGAGTCATGATTCATGAAATGGTCTTCGGGTATGTCCCTTTTGGAGCAGATGATGAGGACCCCATCGCGATTTATGAGAAAATCTTGGAAAATAAACTTGATTTCTCTAGTTTGCCTTATAAAAGTACTCATTTTCGGAATGTTTTAACTCAACTGCTTCATAAAAATCCTGCTGCTAGGACTTGTGGAGGATTTGGCTTTGTTAAGAATAATCCTTGGTTTGGAAATTTTAACTGGGATCGACTTATGAGTAGACAACTTAGACCTTCTTATATACCCAAATGCAGCTTTAATAATGAGGAGACTTTGAACTCACTTAATCATCCTAAGAATCTTTCTGAGTTTTTAGATGAAATTGAAGAGAAACAGACACAGAAACCTTCTAGGATAAGAAGGGGGTCCACGGGGGATGTCGACTTTTTCGAATGCTTTTGAAGAGAGGAGTGATTGGAGATTTTTATGTTTAAGGGTTTAAAGATGAGTTTTTTCATTATTTTATTTTAGTTGAGATTTAGATGGAGAAGGGTTAATCATTAACTCAATCAAATCACCTCAATCTCCAAAACTTGAAAAGTCCATCTTAACAGATCAAAATTTAAAAATTTAAAATTTTAACGATAAATGTCCGAATCCAAACATTCATACCAAGGCCAAAATTTCAACAAAGAAAACGATCCATCATTCCACGCATTCAAGTCACAAACAACTAAAACTCGTTCACTCGAAGAAACAATCAATCAAGACTACGGCGAAAGCATTTCCCTGACCCAAGAGCTAAAAGAACAAGAGACCTCAACAGAAGACTGCCTTCGCAACCACCGAATAAACGAGGAACTTCGTAGTAAGATGGTTGACTGGATGGTAGAAGTTTTAGACATCTTCGGTTGTTCACTGAGAACTCTTTTCTTGTCAGTCAGGTTGATGGACTTGTTTTTCAAGTCAGAAACTTCGACTATTGGAATAGAAGAGCTGCACGTTGTTGGAGTGACTTGCATGATGATCGCAAGTAAGTATGAAGATATCAAAGCTCTTGATATGAATACGATTTTTTATAAAATTGCTCATGAAAGACTACCCAAGACTTATATCGTCATGATTGAAAAAAAAATTTTGAAGGTACTTGATTATAAACTTTTTATTCCTACTGTTCTGGACTTTTTGGAACCACTTGTTCATGATGCACCTAAACATTTGAAAAATTTAGCTTATTTTGCAGCGGAACTCGCTTTGATTGACTCTAGGTTTGCTTGGGTTAAACCCTCGGTGATTGCTAATGCGGTTTTTTCTGTTGTTTTTGGAAAGTTTCATGGATTTGCTGGCATGCAGAATGAAGTTGTTGATGTTGCTAATCGATTTAAAGTGTATCTTAATTCGTTTGACCTACCATACCAGAGCAGTTGCTGTAAATATAAGATGAGACCAAGATTTTAATGTAAACTATTCTATGATTTTATTTAAATAAGAAATAAATCTTTTTGCATATTTCCTAGGCGGAACACAAGAAACCTTCGATTTTCCATGTAAAGTTCCCATAATAAAATGCTCCAGTTTCTTCTTCGTGCCAAACTTGGTAAAAAAGTCAATAATTCCAAAATAATACACCTTCTGCTGACAAACACTCAAAACTCCCTGTTCATTTTCCTTACCCCCAGCATCAGAGATACCCAACAAAAAGCTATAATCAATAATCTTCATTCTCTCCAGCAACTCAACATCAGCTTCAACTTGCTCTAAAATCTTTTTTTTCTTAAAATTACCAACTCTCATAATTTCTTTAAAATCCAAGTCCTTCCTAGCAACAGTCCAATCAGCAGAAGGGTCAGTCGTTCTTCCATAAGTTGAGCCTTTCAAGTCAAACTTCTGTTGAATTTCATTTGAATCCGAGAAAGTATTTCCCATAACCACAAAATGAATCGATTTTTCCCCAACAATTTTATGAAGCCCAAAAAATTTCGTCAATAAAGATCCTGGATTTCTCATCATATGAAAAAAATAATCAGGAAGAATTTTCAAAAAAAGAGAAAATTCTTGAAAATTTAAAGTTTTCAGTAAAAACCTGCTATCAGATGAAATAAAGAAAAAACTTCCACTTTTTCCTGAAGAACATTGGCCTGAAAGTGAGTCAAATTCGTTTGACATGAGACTAGAAACGATTTTTTCCACTCCGAGTGAACTGATGTACTCCGATGAAGAGACCTGGAACTGGTTTCGAAGTCGATAAAAAATACTTGGGGCGTAGTCAGTGAACTTGAAACTCGACTTGTTGCATCTGGCAGGAAGCATTTGTTTTGACTTGTGAAGAAATTCAGATGATGACAGTTCAGAGTTTAGGTCACATGAAACAAGATTGACTGATTTTTGAATGCCGATCATCATGTTCATTATTAATTTCCAGTCACTGTCTCCCCATCGGATCATGTTCTGTGATCGAGAAACTGTGAAGGGTGGGGCTTGTTTGGGTTTAGGACCTGGAAAGCTGAGTTTTAACTCTTGAAGGCTGGATAAGACCTTGAAAAGCTTTGAAAGTAACAAGTCAGGATCAGGTCTTTTTGAGTCGAAAACGTTTGACTGGTCTCCAAGAGTTAAAAAAGAGTCCAGGTCGCCACGAGGACGGGTAAAGTGACTGTCGTCAAGCAAGATCTCTGGAGACTCACAGTCAAAATCTTCATTTACCTCTTCTTGACTTTTCCCTTTTTTTAACATGAAAATGCACTCGTTTATCTCCTGTTCAATGTTCTCAAATACAGAAGTCTTCTGCCGGATCATGGAGCAGTTTAAGTTTTGACTGATCTGTTTATTCACTATTTCAAACCATTCTCCTATTCCAGAGTTGTCCTTCATTGCAGCTTCAAACTCTTCAAAATCAATAAATCCGTCGTTTTTTCCATCAAGTCTTAAAAAAAGCTGTGAAATGTTTTCTTTTGTAGCAGATACTTCGACCCCTGTTAAAATATTCAGCATTTTCCATACTTTTATTATCCAGCTTTCGAACTGTGAATAACTTATCGTCTTGCTGGAGTCTTGAGTTATTAACCTGAAACTTTGAAGAACTTTTTCGTTTGATGTGCCGTGCATTATGATGTCCATATACTCGAGGTACTCTTCTATTGAAACCTTTCCGGACTTTGTTTTGTTCATCACTGCGAAAATCCTGTCGGAGATCAGACGGGTTGGCTCTAAACCCAGAGGACCCATTTTTTCGCAAAAACTTTGAAGAGTGAAACTTGAGTTACCGTCTGATAATGATTTAAATTCTTTTTGGTAGTCTTCGAATTCTTTTGAAGTGAATCTGTACCTCTGACACATGATCTTAATATTCAAGTCAACAGGTTCCAATGCTTTTCTCTTACTTTTCTTTTTCCCACAAATCATTTGAATTATTTGAATATTTCAACATGGACGATATGCAAGTCTTGAGGATTGAAAACCGAATAAGAGTAATAATGAAAGAGCTTCTAGAGCCGACAACTCGAAGAGCAAACGAAGCAAATGATTTAATAGGAAAGTTAGCTCATCGTTTTGAGAATTTAACGACTCGAGTCGAAGATGTAGAAGTTTCACAGATCAAGATGCAGAGCAAGTTATCGATAATGGAAGAGTACAACAAAAGGTTGATGGAGCTCAGTGCTGGGCAGACAGTGATCGAAAGCAAGATGCAGAAAGACAAGCAAGAGTTTTTGACTCATTTTTATTCTTTGAACTCGACTTTGAATGGGATTCAAGAAGAAGTCAATGTTTTTGAGAAAGAAAGGCAGTCTATTCGGGAAGATCTTACTGGAATTTCGCATAATTTGATGAATGCTAAGTATGATTTGGAACAAAAGGTTGCTGCTTTTAAAGATGATTATCATGATCGACTTTATTCTATGGAAGATCGTATTCGAAGGATTGAACTTGATACTGATTTGGTCACTCAGAAGGTTAGGAAAAATATTGCTAATCTTCAGGATGTCTCAGATCAGGTGATTGTACATAGCAGAAATATCGAAGAAATTCATGAATTGATTAAAAGGAATGAAAAAAGTACTGAGTTTAATAAAACTGAATCAAATACTCACTTTGAGATTCTTAGAAATGCCAATATTAAACTTAATTCTGAACTGATCAAAATTGATAAAAGTATTGCAAGTATAAAGATTCATATTAAAAGTGTAGAAGACCAAGGCACAAACCTAAGCCTGAAACTAACCGAGCCACTCTACCAAGTCTTCCCTGACATCCCTACTCAAAAACTAATCGCATCATACGACCTGCAACGATTCGGGTTAAAACCTGAAGAAATCCCTATACCCCAAATAGAAACCTTAAAAGAAAAAGCCGAAGCGATCCTAAAACTCGAAGTCCCTCCACCAAAGCCTCTAGAAGACAAGAAAAAACGTAAAAAAACCAAAAAATTAACATCCCAAAACAAACCAATTCCAGAAAAACCAGACTCTGAATATTTAACATACGAAGAAGAAACCCCAATTCCTCCAAAGTCACATCAAAGCGCAGTTCGAAGACAATCACGTGGAAAACTAAATAATTCTTCAGAAATAACAGAAATATCTTCAATAACCCCAGTTTTAAACCTTTCCAAAAAAAAAACCTTGAAACCAGTTCAAAGCAGTGAAAATTCCGAGTCATCCTCATCAATCGAAATAATAATTCCAGAGCAAATCGACTACTCTCCAATAATCTCAAAGCTAAAAAAAGAACTTCAAGAAGAACTCACATCAAAAGTAAAGTCATTATCCGAGTCTCTTAATCTTTCTTTTCAGACCCTTTCAGAAAATGTTTTGAAAATTGACTCTGACGTTCGAGACGAGATGAAAAAAGTTTCAGGCTCAGTCGAAATTTCAATTCAATTTGTTATGAAAAAAATAAATGATATTGGCATCATCGCTCAACAGGTGATGAATGAGACGACTGCTCAGTTGATTAACAGAAAAAGAGAAAATAATGATTTTAACTTTGAACTTAAATTGAATAAAGAAAAATTAGAGAATTTTAACAAGCAGATGGTGGGATTAATTGAAAATTTTGAAGGAATTTCAAATAAATTTTCAACGTTTTTAGAATATGTCTGTGTTGGACATGCCTTGCAGAGTCAGGATGAAGATGATCGACAGTCTATCGCGCTTATGGGGTATAAAGATGCTAAGGGTCAGAAGTCAGCAAAAAAACAGGTTGTTAAAGTGGATAAACAGTGCTTTTCTTGCACTGGACAGTCTTCTGTGGTTATTAATGCGTTTAAAATTGCTTGTTTGGCTTATGCACCTTCTTCTGTGGTTTTTCAAGGAGAGAAATTCACGAGAAAGGAACTTTTAGAGTACCAGAAAAAGGTTTTGGAAAGTATTAGAGGTAAAAATGAAGCTTTCTTTGAAAAAAGACAGAGAGCAGCTTCGACTACCATGAAAAATTACCGTCCCGTTTCAGTTCCAACCCAGCAAGGTTCGCCTCGTTCAGATTTTATCGATCCAGAACTACCAAGAATTCTGCGAAAAAGTATTAATTTGTAATTAACCCATTAAATTAAAATAAAAATCACCCAATCATTGACCCAAAAAAAAATTTCTTAAAAATCTCTAAAAAATCTCTTAAACCACCTAAAATGACCAAAATTTAAAATCAAAACATTCACCCTCAAAACCAACTCTTAAAAAAAATCCAAAAAAAATCATTTAATAAAATTTTCCTCCTTTAAAATAATCTCCTTCATAATAATGAACTGTTTCCGAAAAGACTGCGAAAACAAATCAATCGACTACAAAGTCTGTGCCCAATGTTTCAAGACTTTCTACTGCAGTGACGAGTGCCTCGAGTCAGACTGGTTCTCTCGTCACGAATCTGAATGCGAGGGGCATAAATTCAACTTAAAAGACTTCACCTCCTCCTCATCAATCCTCGGTTCAGGCGCTTATTCTCAAGTAAAGTTATTCAAGCACAAGCCAAGCAGTGAGTTATACGCAATAAAAATCATAAAAAAATCAATAATCTCCGTAGTCCTGCCGTTGTCTTCTTTATTTCGTGAGATTTCAATTCACAAGTCTCTAATCCACGACCACATCGTTCGTTTATTCGACCAACTAGAAGAAGATAAAAGAATTTACCTTATTTTAGAATACGCTGGAAGTTCCACTCTTCTTGATTTACTTAAAAAAAAACAAGTTTTGACTGAACCTCAAGCCGCTAGGGTCCTTGTCGAACTTTGCCTTGCTTTGAGGTACATGCATGAAAAAGGAATCATGCATCGAGACTTAAAACCTGAAAATATTTTAATGACTGTCACTGGGAAGGTTAAAATCTGTGACCTTGGATGGAGCGTTTTTTGTGAAAGACCCAGAAATACTTACTGCGGGTCTTTGGATTATATGGCTCCTGAAGTCTTTGAAGGAGTTCCTTATTCGTATCCTGCTGATGTTTGGAGTCTTGGAATCGTTTTACTTGAAATGATGCAGGGTGTTAATCCTTTTGTTTTGTGTACTGAAGAGGAAAAAGTTGAGAAAATCAAGAAAAAAAATTGGGAGATTGATGATAATATCACGAAATCTTGCAGGGATTTGATTAGGAAAATTCTTGAGTTTAAACCGGAGAGAAGATTTGGGATTAGTGATATTTTGAGGCATCGATGGATACAAGAAAATTACTTTTTTCCTAATGATTTAGATGCTGGGGTTACTATTTTTCATAATGATTTTGGACAAGGAATCGTTAGTTTCGTTAAAGGAATGATGTGCACGGTAGACTTCCCAGGTTTTTCTCTAGACTTCGCAATTCCCGAACTAGTAAAAATATCAAAAGTCTTAAAAGAATCCTCAGTAACCATATCCGACTCATTCAAATCCGAAATCGGTCAAGTAGTCTCTTCATTCAACAGCTCAAACGATTCAAGTGCAGAAAGCTGGAAAGTTCAAGACTCTCTAACAATGAACGAATCATCAACTCTAACAGGAGAGCCATTCGCTTTAGACTTAACAGAAGTGCCAGAAAAGTCATTTTTTTCAGTAAAAGAGAAGAAAAACGAGCTTCAGCAGCTTCAGTTTCTGCTGGAATCGCCACAAGTCATCCGAAAGTCCAACAGAACAATGAGAAAATCACTGATGGAAAAACTTTTTGATTGATTACACGATTAATTCATTAAAATAAATCCTCCAGGCAATGAAACTTTCTAAGATATCTCGAAATTCAAAGCTTTCACGAAGGTTGTTGATTTTTTCGAGCCAGGTTTCAACTGTTAACCCGCGAATAACTTTTTTATCACTTTTTTTTAGAGATTCAAACATGAGGTTGACGTCTTCTTTAAAGTCTCTTTCATTAGCGAGTCTTTCTTCTTTAATAACAAAATTTCTTACTTCTTCAATGCTCATCAAATTTTTTTCTAGACACCTGCTGACGACTTCATCAAAAGTAAAAAATCCACTTTCATCGAAATCTTCTTCTTTCCACTTTCCAGGCGAGACAACAGCTGCGACCATGGCGAGTTCTCCTCTTCCCATACAACTCGCATCTTCCTTAAACCTAATCGCATTAAAAATCATTTCAACACCTTCAACAACACCCTTGGAATACTCTTCAAAGCTTTCCGAAATAATTTCTAAAGCAAGTTCATTTTCAATAAGTCCAGCAGTATTAATTTTTTTAGGGTCTTTCAAAGAGTTAAACTCAAGTCTTGCAAGAATTTTGCTTATTTGATTCTTTTCGAACTTGCCTTCAAAGAGTTCCTTGACACACTCAAAAGCACGTACAACAGGAATCATGATGACTTCAGCAGTTTCATCAAAAGCGATGACGATTCCAATTTTAGAGTTCATTAAAAAGTTAAGAGCTTGACTATAAACAGGGATAGTGCAAGGCGAGTAACTGGAAATTCCGAGTTTTGTAGAAATTCCTGTCAATTTTAAAAAAGTCATCGACCTTCGACAAGCTGAGAACTTTAAAAGGGCGGCTAGGAATTCTTTTAACTTTTTTTCACAGACTGATTTAACTGAGTACTTTAAAAGGAACTCGTCGTAGAGGTGTTCTAAGAGGATTGTTTCTTTGCTTTTTGAGTGAAAAGAGTTGTAAATAGAGGTTAATAGACGAAAAGCCATTCTTTTACTCATTTTTGAACGTTTTATGATGTGGTCCACGTTTTTTTTCAGGTAGTTTTCGATTATTTTTATTGCTGGGTTCGCCTTTTTCACGAATTGATAACTGCGGGTGTGGAAATGGAACTCGTTGAATTTAGTGATTTCTCGAATGCGCCTTCGGAGAATGTCTTTTTTTTTTGGTTCACATTCGGAAAAGTCTTCTCCGCCTGAAGTTAGGATTTTCTCTTGGTCGTCCATGTCACTTTTGGAGTACTTTGAAGATGTGCTGTTTTTTCGTGATCGCTTTGGACGGATTATGAGTTTGTTGGCTTCTAGTTGTTCTTCAGGTCTTTCTATTGAGTGATTTTCTTCTTGGTTTATTGTGATTGTGATTAGTTCTTTGTTGGTTGTGTCGAGGAAAGTTTGTTGTTTTTTTAATGTTTTTTCAGTTGTCTGATCTCGAAATTCCTTTTTTAGGTTTTTTTCATTTGACTGCTCTAGAAGCTCTTTTTTAGAATTTTTTTCATTTATCTGCTCTCGAAATTCCTTTTTTAAATTTTTTTCATTTATCTGCTCTCGAAATTCCTTTTTCAAATTTTTTTCATTTATCTGCTCTCGAAATTCCTTTTTCAAATTTTTTTCACCAGGTATCTCTCGAAACTGTTCTTTTTTCGAAAGTTTTTCTTTAGTTCCTCGTGTTCTGCTGTTTTCAGAAGGTGCAGACTCCTCATTATTAACCGAAAAAGTTTCTTTCCCCATTTCAAACTTATTTTTTTTATCAATTTTATCCTTTTCTGACTTTCCTCTTCGATCTGATCTATTTGGTACGTTTTTATTTTGACTAAGTTTTCGACTAGCGACTCTAGAGTTATCAGTCGAGTTTTCATTAGCCGAGTTCGAGTTATTTCTTTTTCCTTCTTCTAGAATGACTGAATCAAGGCTATTTCTGGTAGGTTTAAAGCTATCCATAGACCTTTTCGTTGTCAATTTCGGTCTCACCTCATTTTTTAACGTAATACTTCGTTGAACACGAGCAGATTCAAAGTTCTTCGCGAATTTAGAAGAGAAATCCCCGATTTTTTCATTAGAAGTTGACTTTGAAGTGCTTATAGACATCATGGAAACTCTTGATTTCAAGTCTTTTCCAATTCTTTCATTAATTCCTTCTTTTTCACTTTCAGAACTCGATTCACTTTTCGAGTCAGTGACTTCATCAAGTTCCTTAATAGTCCTGATATAGCCCTGGTCCTCTCCTACCTCAATTCCGAGTTCTTCTCCTTGTCGAAAGCCGACAGCGAGTCCTTTTTCAAAGCCAGCATTGTACCCAGCCTTCCAAGAGTCCACTTCGAACTGACTCGAAACGACCAAGTCAAAATCATTGACTCCTGGAGACTCGCATTGTGAAGGTTCACTTTCAAGTCGATTAATCAAAATTTTTTTTAAATCGCGATTAAGTCCGAAAGTTGACCTTGTTGCTTGGATTTCCAAATATTTTACTTGAATTTCTTTTTTCATTGTGTTGAGCTTTTGACTTTTTTCCTCGATTTCTGAGGTTATTGAGGAAAGTTCTGACTTTTTTGATTTTATTGAATCTGCCAAGTCGTTGTAAGCTTTTTGCTTTGCTAGGATGTTGGAAAGTAAAATGTCGTCTTCACTTGTTAAGGGCAGGACTGTCTGTTGAGATGAACGACGGCTTCGCAGGTCTTCTGATGGCTGAGGCGAAAGACGTGACTTGGGCTTTGAAGAAAGGTCTGAAGGTGAAAGGATAAGACTTGCACGTTTTTGAATCGATGTCTCAGAAAGCTTTAAAAGTTCGTCTTCATAAGACTTCAACGTTTTTTGAGCTTTTGTTAAAAGACTTGTGTCCAGTTTCATCGAGGGGAGTCTTGCCAGTTTAGGAAAGTACGGCAAAGACCCGCTTGGAGCCTCGAAAATTGACTGGTTTGGAATAATGCTCAGAGAACTTTGAAATTCAAGGCTTAGGATAAATTTTAACTTCGAGTCAAGAAGTCTTGAAAGTAATTTTTGATTTGGCTTCTGAAGTTTCTTGGGCTTTGAGTCAGTTTGGGTCTCTTGATCTGAAATTGGAATTTTTAACTCTTCGGCTTGGCAGGTCTTCTCGTTGTTCTGCATCTCGCCGTTGATGATTTCATTTACTGTCGTAATTTGAATTGTTTCAGGTTTCAACTCAGTTTTTTCAAGAATTTTCTGAGATTTTTCAGAAGTTTTAGAAAAAATTTCAGTTTCTTTGAATTCGGTTTTTTCTGAATTGGGTTTAATTGTTGAAGAGTTTTCAGAGGTTTTTTCATTTGAGGTTTTGAGGGTTGAAGAAATGTGTAAAACAGGAGAAATTTGCTTGATTCCAAGGAAACCGCCTTTAATTTCTTGTGCACTTTGGAATTTAATGAGGTTTATCTGTGTCTTCTGAAGCATCTGGTTAAGTTTTTCATTTTCCTCAGAAAGTGAGTCGATTTTTTCTGTTTTTTTTTGAACTAAGATTTCATATTGAGCGATTTGTCTTGCATGTTTATAGATCTTTTCCTCAATCTGCTTATTGACCCTTTCAATTTTTTCCTTAAGGTCCTTAACATACTGTGCCTTCTGAGTCTTAAAGACAGTATTAAAAAACCAAAGGACTTCTTTCAGCACTTCTCCTCTTTCAAAGCAATGAACTCCGACTTGCCTTACCAGTTCTTTTCCAGCCATGACATAAACAATCTCAGCTTTTTCAATCAAATCGCTTTCCCAGCCCATCGGGTCCTTTTCCAGCATTTGCAAGTTCTGATCTTTCATGTTTTTCAGCCAAGACTGCAAACTTTTTATGTCTTGTCGACCTGAAGGGTTGCAGAAGTTGAGTCTTTCTATTGACTGTGAAGGGAAATCGTCTTGAATGACTGAAAGACTTGCATTGTGAGTCGTCATCACTTTTTCAATACATGTTTGCTTTTTACATGAAACTGATGAGACTAAGTTAGAACTGGAAATCGTGAAAGGATTACCCAAAGGGTCACTTGAATAGTAAAGTTTCTGTAAATGACTGAAGTCCGTTGGAAGACTTGGCACTATCTTCGGAAGAGGGACTGAAAGATGGTCTCTTATATGCGACACGTCTCTTGAAGAAGGGTTGAAAGCGAATTTTGAAAGTTCTTTAAGTTGGTCGTTTTTAAATAAGAACTTCGTGTCGATACTTCTAGATGATGAAAAATTTCGACTGTCGTATTTTAAGTGACTTTTCAAGTCACCTGAAAGGGAAATTTTTAGATTTTTTCCTTGTTTTTTCATTTATTACTTGTTAAGGTAACTAAAAGTTTCGCCGCTGACAAGATCATTTTTTCTTGAGTTTCTTTCACATCATGTACACCTTCGACTTTTCCATATTCAGCAGCTTGCAGATTGTCTTCAATGCGAGAACAATGAACCGCCTGTTCCACATCGACAACGCCATCAAAAAGAGCCAAGGCAATAGCGACACTTTTAGCAGTTGAAGCCGCAGCTTCAAAGGCAACAAGGTAAAAATCGTCTTTTTTATCACAAAACTGTTCAAAGGTCTTGATATCACCTTCTTCAAATTTAGGTAAACTGATGTCAAAAGTCACTGGAAAAGTGATGTTGTAAGTGGACTTCATATGTGAAATAATCGGTTTGAATACTTTTTCTTGTTCTTCGCTGAGAGATGGGTTGTCATCTCGGAAACTTTTTAGAAATTACCAGACTGAGTCGTTTTTCATGGTTTCGAGAAGGAAAGATTTTAACTCTGGACGTTGTTTTGAGAGTTTTAAGTCAAGGGCTTTTGATACTAACTGGGTCTAGATAGGGATTACTAGTGGCATTCGCTTTTTTTGAAGGAATTTGTCTTGGCTGTTGTATTCTTGCGCTATTGATAGGGCTAATAGTTGGGTTGGAACTACTAGGGGCTGCTTTTTGGAAGTGAATAAGGCTCGGGAGTCTAGAGTTACTTGGAAACCTTTTAGGGTCTCTTTGGCTCCGCTTGACTTGTAAAATTTTTGGATGTTGTTCCCGGATAGTAAATCGGGAAGAAGTGAAAATGATCTTAGAAGCTTCATTTTTATTTGTATTAGGATTTTGTGAATGGGATAAGAAATTGTTATTTTTTAGTTTAGGAAAAGTTTAGAGTTTGAGATTTATAAAGGTTTAGTATTTAGAGGATTATGACGGGTTTATTCATTATCTAAGTTTAAGAGTTCACTAATCATTTAATCTTGTATGCATATAACTGATAAAAAAATATCTTCAACTTTTCATCAAGATTCTTTTTATCAAGATTTTCTTTATCAGGACCCTCTTCTATTCGAGTGATTCCGGTATTATCTTGAGATAGTAAATAAACTCCAAAGATCTAAAATTTTAGGTTCATCATTCGATTTATCTTTAGTTTTATTGTTAATATTATGCAGCCTTCTCAATTTTAAATCCTATTTGAAGGGTTCATTTCTTAGAAGTTTGCTCTATTTCTCCATCAAATTTCCGTCTCCAAGATTTCTGAGATAAGAATTATGATATTGAATCGAAAGTTGTTAAGATGTCGGAAGGTTCTAAAAATTATAGCAATTTTGATTTCTGAATTTTTAATTCTAAACTGGCAAGGTATTAGTATTAGCAAACTAAATTGATAAGATTATTTTAATTATAAGAATTTTAATTTAGCTGAATCAATCAGAATTTGATATGCATACAATTTTTAAATTTTATTAACTTAGAACTAGGTTTTTTTCAATGACATTATTGCTTTGATAAATAATTATAAAGATTAATCATGTCAGGTATTATCATAAAAATTGAATACTAAATTTTATATTATATCTATAAATCTTTTTGATCAATAACTTCAAGGTGAAGTAGATGTCATTTAAAAGAGATAAGAATTAATAATTAGAATAAGGCTTCTATAATTTTAGATGCAGTTTTCCTTATAGAATAAGCAAATAGATGTTCTTTACTTGACCCTTTATAAGCTTATTTTTCCATTTTGAACCCAAGCTATTTAATTTTATTAATCAAATTAATCCCTGATTGTTCAAAGCATGATGGATTTATGTTGATTGTAATGTGTATATTTTATATAATAGAAAAGATATTTTATTATATTCAAGTTCAAAAGATAACTCATAAATTTGAATCTTCTTCATTGAAAATATTTAAATGAAACTAATTCTAAGCCTTCGGATGGAATCTTGAATAGATTTGCATCTTTTAGAAGATTAGCGTAATTCTCTTTATAAGAATAATCCTCAAATTATTTTTTTTCGTACTTATAAATGATGAGCTCGGGTGCTGGCTGATAAGTTATCTTGCTTAACTGAGGGTTCTTTTATTTTTTAACTTTATATGTAAACATTGTTTCTCCATGAATTAATTGTGTTATAAGTTTAACTTAAAAATTTATCATTAAATGTATAATCATCAAGTATTTAAAATGATATAAAATATTAATAGAGATCAGTAAAATATATGCAATTAAGCTTTCTGATATTGGTGAAATATTTGTGATTTTATTCACATTGAATGTAGACAACACTATTATTAATCATCAGTAACAGGTAGATCCTAAAGAAGGGCAATTTACTCAAATTAACAAAATATAAAAATTAATTCCTCAGAACAGCTCAAACTATTTAAATTTTTTTGAATATAAACAAAAACCACCATATCTAAACCTAAATAAATATTATCTAATATCGGTTAAATTTTGAATTGAGAGCATCTATATGTTTTACCGAGCTTGATATTAGTCAAGTAAAACTCTGAGTTATTTTTAAGCATTAGGTGGATTATTCAATAAACTTTGAATGATTAAATAGAAATGGTTAGGTAACAATGAAAAGGCATCTTGACCCCTCTTAGAGAGAGTCAAGCTCAAATTTCTCTAATTTTTTAATATTTCAAGTAATAGTTTTTAAATGATTAAGTTTCTTGATAATGAGAATTTTGTATTCTCAACACATCATTTGATCTATAATGCTAAAATGTTTTATGATTTTTTTTTTTGAAATATATGCAAATAAATTTTCTGTGTTACATTATATTAGCATAAGAAAAGAATTTAAAGGGTGCATTAATAATACTTTAAATATTGAATAAAGACCTCAGGGTATAAAAATTGAGAGATTATATTCATTTAAATTCTATACTGCACCAGTAATATATAAAATATCCAACAATAATCTAAAATCCTTTAAACCCCAAAAATCCTCAACCATAACAAATAAATATGACAGACACTGTAAGTTTCTGGTCCTCAGCTAAAAGTGCATCAATGTCAACAATAGTCTACTCCTTACTTCTGACTCCATTCGACGTGATAAAAAACACACAAATCTCTTCCTTAATCCGCAAAAACCCATACCAAACAGCTCGACTTCTAGTAAAAGAATCAGGTATAAGAACCCTATGGCGAGGTTTACTCTCAGCCTCAATTTCGACCTTCACTTCGAACATCGTCTACTATCCATGTTACGAGCTCTCCAAAAAGCACCTTCAAAAGCGAAGCGAAACGTGGGGTCCAGGAGCCGCTGCAATACTGAGCCGAACATTAGCAGTCTTCATTACTCTTCCAGTGGAACGCTTACGAACATCAATCCAAGGAATCGGAGAAGGCAAGTTCGAACTGGCCTTGAAAGGACTTCGGGTGACTTTACAAAGGGACATTATCTTTTCCTTCACGTATTTCACGATTTGGGAAAATCTTTATAAGTTGATCAAACCTTATGAAATTCAGTTTGACAGAACTTTCGCTATTCTTGTTGGATCATTTTCAGCTGCTTTGATTACTCATCCGCTTGATGTTATCAAGACCAAAGTTCAGACTAGGTACCTGGTCTTTGAAAGGTTTGATAAAAATACTGGACTTGCCTTGAGAGAGATCTTTCGAAATGAAGGACTTGCCGGGTTGTATGTCGGGTCGCAAGCTAGGATTATTAAAATCGTGATCGGGTTGATGATTTACACAAATCTTTACGAGTTTATCAAGAATATTACTGAGTCTTCTAGGGAATAGGTACATTGAAGAGTAGTTTATTGAATGTTCTAAAATAAAAATCATATTGTGATTTAACTAGTTTAAAATCTCATAAACTTATGCTGCTGGTAAGAGTAACCAGCAAAGCTGTAACATTATCATTAGTCCTCCCTTCAAAAATCGCTTCATTAATAATTTCCCTTATAACCCTACTCGGGTTCTGTTCCGTAAACGGCATTTCAGCAAGTCTCTTCCTAACAATATCAACTAAATCCTGACTAGAATAAGCTTCAAAAAGTCCATCACATCCAATAATCAAGAACTCATCCTGTCCAGGGTCCATAAAAATCTGAGTCAAATCCGGTCTGATTTCAACTAAATTTCCCTGAGGCCTTCCCTTATACTCAAAGTCTCCAAAAGCCCTAGAAACCGCTAACTTCGAGTCAATTCTTCCAAGCATGACAGATCCTCCACAATTGACAATCCTTTCATGTTCTTCCTTCGAAGTCGGTTTATGGTCAACCGACAAGTCAATGGCGAGTCCCTTCCTACAAAGAACAGCTCTTGAGTCTCCAAGGTTAACAGTGAGTATCCGATCTCCAAACACAAGACAAATAATCGCTGCAGAGCCAGAAGTGCGACTTACATTTGGAAACTGATGAAAAAATAACTGGTCAACTTCTGAAAATGTAGAAATAATACAATTCTTTAAAGTATTCAACACATCTGATAATCGTCCAGGACATTGCAAGATATTTTCTCGTAGTTTTTCATGAAGTACTTCTTTTAAATAGTTAGAGCAATGGTTTCCTCCGTGACCGTCATAAACTGCGAAGAAAGCTGTTGGAAGGTCTTCGAAAATGAAAAGGTTGTGAAGAATCACGTCAGCGTCTTCCATTGACGGGCGCTTGCCTTGATGGGACCATCGCCCGACGTTGAATCTACAAGCTTGAAGCTCGATTTTTCCTAGTTTGAGGACTTCGCCTGAGACCAGTCGGTACTCGTCTGAGTTGCTGAGTTTGTAGTAGACTGGAAGCTCTGAAGCGATGTTTAGGGTGTAGACGGGATGGGTGTATTGAATTGATATCGGAAATCGCAGAGGGACTTGAATGTCGAATGAACTGTCTGAACCTATTGTTAGTCCTTTTGGTGTCAGGGTGTAAATCTCGTCTTCTTGAGATATTTCGAAGATTTTTATTGTTTCTGGCAATGAACGGATTAAATCGATGTTTTCTTTTAAACGCTCTTTTTCGAGGTCTGAAAGAAGTAAAGATTCTATTGATGTTGATAGAAGGGATTGAAGGGATTTGAAAGTTTCACGGAATTCTTTGTCAAGAAGAAGGCTGAAAATGTTGAGTAGCGGAATTGATTCACCTTTTGAGATTTGGAAATCTATTGGACCTAGCTTTAAGGTTGCGTTTGAGATTATTTGACGCAGGAGTGGATGGTGGGGTAGAACTTTTAACCATGTCCCGGAATTTGATTTGCTGGAGTTTGTCAGGTAGTATTCTGAAAGATCACGATTAAAAACGATAGCACAATGAATTGAAGATAAATCAGCATTTTCTATATAAGTCGTCGTCCCAAATACATCAGGATCTCCACTTCCTATCTTTTCACCATCTTCCTAACTAAAAATTACGCTGGTATTGACATAAAAAAACCTTCCTTTATAAAGGTCTCCCTGGAACTTTAAAACCATTTCATTTAAACCAACACCGATTTCACCAATAGTTTCTTGTTCGGGGTTGATTAGAGTTAGAACTTCTTGATCCATTTTTAGTTTATGGAAATTACTGATCTTATTTTTTATCACTTCAATTATTACACGATTTGTAATAAAAAACTAGAGGTTTTGTTGGGAATATAAAAAATTAGAATAATAAAGAGATGAGTTTTTTCTAAGTATTCGACAAGGGTTTTAAGTTTGATTTATTCATTTATGATACTTGAAGAGGATAATTAAAACGTTGTTTCACTGAAAATTTTTCAAATTTTATTGTTAAGATGAGGGTTATTTGATGGTGTATATGATGTTCGGATATTGAATATTTTACAGAGTTATTTGAAAATATTTAGTGAATTTTTTATGTTCTCACAAGAAACTCTATAATATTTTTAGTTAATTATACTTGATTTTCTTTATTAAGTCTTAAGAGATACAGTTAATACATTTTATTATAGATGCTGCATATCGATTTCAGTTAAGAACCTGGTATATGATAATTTTAATAAATATTAATTTATGAAGTTTTACTTAAATACACCTTAATAATTACTCTGACTGGTTAAGGGAGTCTTTTTAATCTTCGGGAGTTTGATTCCAGGAGTAGGGCTCCTTGTGCTTCCTTTCGACATCCTTGCCAGAGTAACACTTTCTTCAAGACTTCTAAAAATCGCAGCATGTTTTCCTGTCAGATAACTCTGAATCGTCTGCCTAGTCCTAAGTGGCGAAAGAGAAGTAGTCAGAGTTTTACTCGGCGCGATAGTAATCGGGAAAGTCTCGTCATCATTTGCAAGTCTTTGAGGTCTACAAAGTCTGTGATTTTTCGAGATTTTTAGTATCTTTAAAGGATCTTGCTTTGACTTTCTCTTGAATTCTTCCTCTTTCTTCCATAAGTATTGAATTACTTCTTCAAGTTTTTCTATTTGAGTTAAAGTCGTTCCTTGGTCCTGCTGAGCTTTGCAGCAATCAACAGGCTTTTGCATCATTTTGTTTGTCACGATAACTGGAAAATTTAGTCGTTCAACAAGAAAGCAAACCATTTCCACTTGACATTCAGTAGCAGCAGCATGCAAAACAGTATTCCCAAGTGCATCCCTAGCTGAAAAATTGCAGTGATTACTAAGTAGTAAAACAGCCAACTCAACATTTCCAGAAGCAGCGGCAAGAAGTGCAGGATGTCTTCCCTTAGAGTCAATTGTATTCGGGTTAATTCCCGACCTAAGTAAAAACTGTGCAAAATTCAAGTTTTGTGCTAAAACAGCTTCAATGAGCAAAGTCGAGAATCCAGGTTGAACAGCTCCTTGTTGATCTCTAATCTTCACAGAATAGTTAATCGGAAATCCTTGTCTTACAAGATCGACAGCTTTCTCAGTACAATGACTTGAAATAGCTTCCAGAATTTCTGCTTCCCAAACATTCATAGCTAATAATATAAACCAAGCCATTAGTTAACCAGTTATTCTGACCTTATCGAGCCAAGTACTTTTGAATAGTACTCAACAAATTCATGCAAATCTCTTATTACTACTCCTGAATAGCAACGGATTGTTCTTTCGAACTTTTCTGCTTCTTTTTGACGGAAACTTGGAAGTTGGAAGTTTACCAGCAGGTCAGTCGCTAATCGAATAATCTCCTGTAAGGCTTGAATTTCTTTATCAGAACTAGCGACTTGCATTTCTAGTTCTTTTCCAGTTTCTTCATCATTTTTCTTAAGTCTTTGCATTAAGCTTTTTTTTCCACTTTGAAAACTTTCAAGTTCTTGTTGTTGTTTAAGTCTTCTTGCGTGACTTTTCGCTAAAATGCTTTCTAGATAGGATTTTTTTTCAATACTTTCTAAAACTGATTCAATTTCAACGACTTCTCGACGAGCCCAGTCAAGTAAGACCTTGTAAGGATTAGTTGCCTTTGCCTGAAATAAAAGAAGAGGTTCTCGATTCGGGTGAAAGTATTGACAAGTACTTGAAAGTGAAGTGGTTAAAGCGGCGAGGCTGCCTTCATATCGATAAAAGGTCAAAACTGCTTTTTTGCAGAGTTTCTTCATTTTTTTCACTTGTTTCAAAGACTCTTCAAGAACATCACAGAAACTATTGAGATAATCCACGTTATTATTCGACACTACAAACGACTCGGTATGACTGAAGTTCAATTGAAGACTTTGCAAGATTTCCTCGTAGTTGAAACAACGAACACCTCGAGAAGTCTTCACGAAATCCGCAGGTCCTCGAATGAAAAGTTGAAAAGCTTCAGATTTAAAGACAAAAATATGAGAAACGACTTTTCCAATGAAGTAGTCTAAAAGTTTCTTTCTTTTGTGAATAAGGTCTTTGCTCATGTTTCCCATCATTTTCTTCTTTGGTAACTTGGGAATAGGGATTGTTGGCCAGTTAAGGACTAACATCGTTCTGAGACATTTGAACTCTTTGTAGCGCCTTTGACTGGTGAAGACTCCTGAACTGTCTTGACCTGTGATTATGTAAACTACGTGTTTTTTCATTCGGCCTTCCTCGAGTTTGTAGTCGTCGATTGAAACTGTGACGATTTCTGAAATTGACTTTGAAGTCTGGAGTTTTTCTTCAGTTGTTGAAGAATATTCTTCTTCCATTTATTAGAATAGGCTTCTTCTTTGATAAACTTGCTTAAATATGCCAAACTACGGAGACCCGGACTACTGGGAAAAAAGATACGAGGAACAGAAAGGGAAGACTTTTGATTGGCTTGAAGATTATGAGTCACTTAAGAGTATTATTAAGGGACTTGTGGATCAGTCGGCTAGAATACTTGTCTTGGGATGTGGAAATGCGGAACTTGGAGAGGATATGTACAACGACGGTTACAAGAACATCAACAACATCGACATCTCAAAAGTAGTAATCGACCAAATGATCTCCAGGAACACAGACCGACCAGAGATGACCTGGGAAGTGATGGACGTTCGAGAACTAAAATTTCCTTCTAACACTTTCGACATTGCAATCGACAAGAGTACAATCGACGCTTTACTTTGCGGGGAAGACGCTTATGTCAATGTCGCGCTAATGACTAGAGAAGTGCAAAGAGTATTGAAAGTCGGCGGTTATTACATGGTGATCTCTTACGGAGTTCCCGACACCCGTTTAGACCATTTCAACTGGAAGTTCTTACATTGGGACGTGAGTCACCAGGTGTTGAACGAAGGTACCGACAACCCTCATTACATTTATTTATGCAGGAAAAAACCTGGAGCTGATGAAATTCCTCAAGAGAATTGGGATGAAGTCATCAGAACTTTAACGGAAGATAAGGAGCAGGATGTGTCGGCAGAAGACGAATTTTGAATAGGTTATTCAGTTATTTTCATAGTCAAGTCTTTCAGAGATAGCGACACCAGTCGTCCTTCAGAGATCCAGAAAACTTCGCCTTCGTTTATCAGGTAGTCAGAGCTTGTCCACTGGCAGTTTTCATTAAGATTTCCGATGTTTTTATATGTGTTGTTGTGGAATTCCATTGAAATCGCCTTATCCCTCACAAGCAGCATAGCCTGTCTGTCAACAAAAAAAACATTCACCCTGCCTGGAAACGGAAGACGAATCATCAAAAGATCGAATTTTTTTGCAGTTGTAGATGCCGACTCAATACTTTCAATTCCATTTCCTCCACATACGAAAACCTTTCCAAGATGATAGGCCGATGCAGGACATTCACGACCAACGTTTAAATTCGCGAATTTTGACCATTTTTTTGAGTCAAGGCTCAGTTTTTCGCATTCGAGAACTGAAGACTTGCTTACTCCGCCGAAAACAAAGATTTGGTTTTCTATTGTGAGTTGACTGTGGTTGAAACGAGCTGAATTTAGTTTTGGAAGCTCTTCGCATCGGGAGTTGTGAAAAGAGATACTGAAACAGGTCTTGCGAACGGATTCGTCGAAACCTCCTGTTACTAGAAGTTTACCGTCTTTGGCGAGGGAGCAGGCTGTTTTAGAAGGGAATTTCACGTTTTCTAGACTAATCTCCGCCTTGCTCTGATCTTTGATATTAAAAGAAAAAATCTTATTCGAGAACGGAAACACCGAGTAAAGCGTATCACTGATAGGCCTAGAAAAATCAAGTACCTTAAACTTAGCAGCAGGACTAACCCCTAAAAATGAACTAGTCCTCAAAAGGCTTTTTCTATTCTCCTCCTGACTAACAAACGACATACTTTTCGCCCTAAAAAACCCAGAATCTCCATTAACCGGTCCATCAGCAATCTTAACCTCAAAGTTCAAAGCATCTTGCAAAAAAGACTTAATGGTCAAGACAGGTAATTCAAAACTCTTTGTTAAAACATGAACCTTGTAAATATCCTCAACTCTTTCAATCCCTTCAAACAAATCCACAATAGGACATCGAAGACTGCTTGTATAAAGCACTTGAGTCGCTGTTTCCAAGTCAGTCTGCAATTTTCTACAAGCTTGTAGGAAGTTTAAATTAAATTTATTTATGTAGTCATCGATTTCTCGCTTAAGTTCATTAGAAAAACCTGTGATCACTTTTTGTGATGATGATCTGAACTCTTGTAACTCAAGTAGTTCATTTAAAAGCTTTTTGTGAATCGCTTTTGTCAGATCTTGGGACTTTTGAAGACTGGAGGGCATCGGACTGTGCTTTTTGTCGATTATTGATGTTATGTGCGCCGCGATGCAGACTTCACAGAATTTTCGATTGCAGCAGTCGATTGAACTTCGGTTTGGGCAGAGTTCGCAAGTTGACATATTTATTTAAGGGAAGATTTATTAGAATTTTTTGGAATATTTTCATTATTTTAAAAATGCTTTCCGTTATGTAATTATTATGAAGGACTCTGTCTTGCATCTTAGGTTTAAAGTTAAAGAGGACTTGATTGGGTTGAAGGATTTTGAAAGTCTTTCGAATAAATTAACGGATGTTACTGATGATAAGAGCTTTTGTTATAGTCAAGTACTGGAAAATCAGGTACTTCCGGAATTTGAAGATTTGAATATTAGTGATATTCCTAGATGTCCTTCTTTTGTATCGATTTTGAAAAGTTCTGTATTTGAAGAAGAGTTGGATGAGAACCCTAAAAATCGAAGACTTCTTCAGATAGAAACTAATCAGATTGAAAGTCGCATGTTTTGCTCACCTTGTATGGGGAGTCTTAGTAGTCCATGTTGTTTGTTTTAATGTATTCTAAGTATAAAAATATTAATAATTGAGAAAGAATCTTATCTAGTTTAATATTGAGAAAGAGATCTTTTCATGATATGATGTTGGACAATATTTTATTACATAATAAATTAATCTTGTTGAAAAGTTTTGTTAAATATTGTTAAATAATCAAATACTCTATTTAACAATTTTTTCCTCCAATAAACCCTAGATTTTATACAGAAATCACAAAACTCAGTTAATCCTCAAACAAAATGCCAGTATATAAATGAAAACACTAGCCATCGCTTTACTCACGTCACTAATTCTGGCCATAGACCTTCCCCAGCAAGTCCACGTCTCACTGACGCCTAACCCGGGTGAGGTAATCTTCACATGGAGTACTCGTAACTCAACATCAACAAACGACGTCCTCGTGACCGAAGGTTCAAAATCGATTTACTTCTACGGCACAAGCAGAATTTTCCAAGACAGTTTCAATATCTGGACAATTCATTCAGTGTCAGCGCAGCTGACACCAGGCCATTCATACACTTACCAAATCGGGTGCAAGACAGGGTCTTGTTCAATTTCTTACAATTTAATAGTCCCTGTCGACAAGTCAGGCATGGGCTTCTTGATCTTCGCAGACCTGAGCGTGAATTCCGACTCAGGCGGTTCAGAGACCTGGGCAAATATTTTAAAAACTTCAAAAAGTCTTGATTTTCAAACAATTATCCTTCCAGGTGACATGGCTTATGATTTGATGACGAACAACAGTACAAATGGGGATAATTTCATGAATGCACTTCAACCATTGACAAGTCATTATCCTTTAATGGTCTGTGCAGGTAATCATGAGACTTATGATAATTATTACAATTATTTGGAGAGGTTTGATATGCCAGGGTCTAAGTTTTACTACACCTTTACTGTTGGACTTGTAAGGTTTCTAGCGATTCATACTGAAGCGTTTTTGACTGAAGTTGACATGTTGCCTGATATGCTTCCTTATATTCAGGGCGTTTTAAATAGAAGTCCTGCTGATCGGCAGATGTACCCGTGGATGGTCGTCTTTGGACATCGCCCCATGTACTGCTCTTCGAAAGATTCAAGTAATCCTTGTGGAGGACAGGCGGATTCTTTGAAGCAGTACTTGGAAAAATGGTTTAAACTGTATAAAGTTGACTTGTATGTTAATGGACATGTACATGATTATCAGAGAACTACTCCGGTTTATCAGGGGCAGGCAACTGGGGGGGTTGATTTGACAACTGGAAGTTATGTTAATCCTACAAGTACGATTTATGTCACTACGGGAGGACCTGGAAATAATGAAGGAAATGACCCTGTTGATTGGGATGATGCTCCGGATTGGCTGGCCGCTGGGGATCAGGATTATACTTTCAGTCTTATGAATGTTTATAATCATACTCATTTGCAATGGAGACAATTTAAAGCTAGCAACAATTCAATCAGTGATAATTTTTGGATTGTTAAGACTAAGTAGATAGAATTGATTTGGAGTTTTAGTGGATTTATTTTTTATTGGATAATCATCCAAAAAATTTTCAAAGGGTTATATCAATTTACGAGATTCAAACTGAAATTGAATATTCGAGGCATTCTCAACAGTAATCTCTCTTGTGGTATGAAAAATTTAACTGGGGAAGATATATATTATTAATAAAAGATAATAGATAAGTGATTATTTTCTTATCAACATACGCATGTCAAACGGTTTCTGCAATTCGCATCATCATAATTTACCTCTATTCAATACTCTAAAGCCGATATCGTCTAAAGAGTAAGCAAGTTTCTGTTATAGTTCCATGTAATTTACTATAAAAAATCGTCTAAAAATTCGTCAGAAGACCAAAAAAAACAGTAAAAGTCTAAATTCTTCTCTAAGAATTTCAGTAACCCTCTTGATTCTTAACAACTCAACATCAAATAGAAAAACAACTAAAACTTTGATTTATTTTCAACACAATTCAATACAATTTCTAAAATTGATAAAGAAAAGCAAACTTATCCAATTGCTGTTGAAATAATTGTATTGAATTAAATCGTGATTACTCAGTTTGCCACTATTATAATAATGAAAATATTGGCCATTGCTTTACTAGTGACGTCTTTGGTCCTCTCGGCGGATGTTCCTCAACAAATCCACGTGGCCCTTACGCCGACTCCTGGCCAAATAACTTTCACTTGGAGCACTCGCAACACGACTCCAACAAGCGATGTTCAAATCACTGCAGGATCAACATCGAATTATTATTCAGGCACTAGTCGAAGTTTCCAAGACACTACTAACATTTGGACAATTCATTCAGTCACTGTGCAACTTACTCCAGGTAATTTATATACTTACCAAGTAGGGTGTAAGACTGGGACTTGGTCGAGTAGTCTGAAATTGACTGTCCCTGTTGATACGTCAGGCATGAAGTTTCTTGTCTTAGCAGATTTGAGCACTGGACCGAATACAAACGGTACAACAACCTGGAACAATATTGTTAAGAGTTCTAATAGTCTTGGTTTTCAGGCTATTGTCTATCCAGGAGATATGGCTTATGATTTGAATACTGATCACAGTACTTACGGGGATAACTTCATGAACAGTCTGCAGCCTTTGGTGAGTAGTTTTCCGTTTATGGTATGTGCAGGAAATCACGAGACGCCTGGAAATTATTATAATTACCTGCAAAGATTTGATATGCCAGGGACAAAGTTTTACTATACCTTCACAGTTGGATTAGTAAGATTCCTAGCAATTCACACTGAAGCATTTTTGACAGAAGTAGACAAGCTGCCTGATATGCTTCCATATATCCAGGGAGTCTTGAACCGAAGTCCTGCAGACAGACAGAAGTACCCTTGGATGATTGTATTCGGACATCGACCAATGTACTGCTGTTCAAAAGATATGGCTGCTGCTTGTGGGTCTGAATCAGACACGTTGAGGAAGTATCTAGAAAGTTGGTTTAAACAATATAAAGTCGACTTATATATAAACGGACATGTTCATGATTATCAGAGAACTTCACCTGTTTATCAAGGACAAGTGACAAGCGGATTCGATAAGTATTCAGGAACTTATGTAAACCCAACTAGTCCTATTTATGTCACTACTGCTGGAGTTGGAAACAGTGAAGGAAATATTCCTGTTTTGTGGACTAATGCTCCTAAATGGCTTGTTGCTGGAGATAATGACTACACTTATAGCCTTATGAATGTTTATAATAGTACTCATTTATACTGGGAACAGTTGAAAGCAAGTAACAATTCCATTAGTGATTCTTTCTGGATCGTAAAAACTAGTTAAGTAGTAATTTAGTTGGGAATTATGAATCATAAAGTAGTTATTTTTAGAATATTAAATTTTTTATTCTTCTAACAATGAGTTCTGGCTAATCTTTCACATATTCAAACCTTCATTTTATCCCAAATCTAATAATCAAGGTAAGCAAAATCTTACCTTATTTAAAATTGTATTGATTCTCAGGAATCATACCAGATTCAACAAATACTTTTATAATTCTAAGATTCAACAGAGAAACAAAAATCCTATAATATAGGTTTAATTATTTTTAAGGCCTATCATAAAATTTAAAAATTCTTTACTAAGAATCGAATTAAAATCTGATCTTTTCACTCACATTGAACAAATAAATCTCGAAAAAAAAACAATCAAAGAACTTAAGCCTTTTTTTATACTATTAATTAAAACAGCAGAACTCTAATCACTGATCCCTAAATGCATAGATAGTAAATTAATCCCTATTTCAAATTATCTCGATTCAAACAGTCGCACTCAAATCACTGATCCCTAAATGCATAGATATCAAATTTCGTCCATATTGTACAAAAAACACTCTTATTTAAGACATATACTCAAAAACTCTTCCATTATACGAGGATATAATATTAAAGAAATGGAGTAAGTTAGGCTGTCAGGAGCCTCCTAATGATTATCTAATGAGGCGGGGTAAAATAAGCGTCATTCCTCCTTAAAACGTACAGAAAAAACAAGTCATTCACAAAAGAGTGATGACTAAAAAATCAAATTTTCAATCTTTTCAAAAAGTTCAGGACTTCTCCAAATTCCCAAAAGCTGCATATCACTCATCATCGAAATAATTTCTTGGATTATCCCTAGTTATTCAACCATGCCAGTATTCTTATAATGAAAACTGCAGCCATCGCTTTAATAGTGACGTCACTGGTCCTAGCAGCCGACGTTCCCGAGCAGATCCACGTTGCTCTTACTTCGAACCCCGGAGAAATCGTCTTCACTTGGAGCACCCGCAGCTCTACTCCAACAAATGATGTGAAAATAACTCAAGGGTCAACTTCGAATTATTATTCAGGGACAAGCAGAAGTTTTCAAGACGGGCCAAATGTTTGGACTATTCATTCAGCGAAGGTCCAGCTGAGTCCTGGACAACAGTACATTTATCAGGTCGGGTGCAAGACTGGGACTTGGTCTAGCAGTTTAAGTTTGAATGTTCCTGTTGATTCTTTGGGAATGAATTATCTTATTTTTGGAGACTTGAGCACTGCTGCTGATGGAGCTGGAACTTGGGCGGATATTTTGAATACTGCGAAAAGTTTGAATTTTCAGACTGTTGTGCTCCCTGGGGATATGGCTTATGATCTGAATACTGATAATAGTGTCAATGGAGATAATTTTATGAACTCTTTACAACCTATTTCTAGTTATGTTCCTGTTATGGTTGCTGCTGGGAATCATGAAACTAAGGATAATTACTATAATTATTTGACAAGGTTTGATATGCCAAACACCAAGTATTACTACACTTTTACTTCTGGACTTGTCAGGTTCCTCGCCATTCACACTGAAGCATTTTTGACAGAAGTTGACATGCTTCCTGACATGTTACCATACATTCAAGGAGTCTTGAATAGAAGTCCTGCAGACAGACAGAAGTATCCCTGGATGATAGTTTTCGGACATCGTCCCATGTACTGCTCTTCAAAGGCAAAGGCTGATGCTTGTGGTCCTGAAGCAGATACCTTGAAAAAGTACCTGGAATCCTGGTTTAAACAATATAAAGTCGACTTGTTCGTCAATGGTCATGTTCATAACTACCAAAGAACTGCTCCAGTGTATCAAGGCCAGATTACAAGCGCTTTTGATGAATATTCAAGCACTTATATCAACCCTGCAAGCACTATTTATGTCACTACTGGAGGACCTGGCTCTGATGGATCTAATAGCAAAGTCGATTGGACCAATGCACCTAATTGGCTAATCGCTGGTGATAATGACTTTACATTTAGCCTTATGAATGTTTATAATTCCACCCATTTGTACTGGGAACAACTTAAAAGTAGCAACAATGCTATTAGTGATGCGTTTTGGATTATCAAGACAAATTAGTTAATTTAGAGATTTTATAAGTCTTTCTCTGGTGGTGATTATTTATGAATGTTAAGGAATATTATAAATTTTACAGTTTTTGACTATTAATTAACTGATTAATAAAACAGTAAGAAAACCTTAATATTCAATTTTTCACAAAATATCTAAAAAATACTTTCCTTTAATCAAAATCTTTCTTCACTTATGAAGTATTCTCAATAAAATAAAATATTTATAAGGTGCGTTAATCGTTTAGTTATCTTCAGAAGTCCAATTCTTCCATATTTATTCTGTTGAACTTTATTTCAAGGCCTTATAATAAATAAAATGAAAATACTTACGACATAAATTCCCTTCGAAAATACTTTTTCACTTATTAGCAAGTCTAATAAGCCTAATTAGTCGATCTACTCGTAAACCTTAAGATCTGTGAATGGTCGATTTGAATACCTCGAGGATTACCCCGGGATTTGACCATGCCTTAGAAAGCGCTTGCGTAGATATCGTCATGTTTGTGGCTTTTCACGAGCTCTTAATGAAAAACGAGTGAGTTGAAAAGTAAATAGCTGCTGATTTGATTATAGTTTGAAGGGTAGAAAAGGCTTCTGAAAGATTATTCCATTAATAGCCAATCAAAACGCGTGTCTGTACCATGGCCTACGGAAATTTCCTAGTCCATATAAATGAAATTGTTGGTCTCCATTCTACTCGTGACGTCAGTAGTTCTTGCAGCTGACACCCCAGAGCAGATCCACGTTTCCACCGGTACGACTCCAGGTTCAATAATATTCACATGGAGTACTCGAAAAGTGACTCCAACAAGTGAAGTCAAAGTCACAACAGGTTCAACATGGACATATTATTCAGGTTCCTCAAGAGACTTCAAAGACGGTTCGAATATTTGGGTGATTCACGCAGTATCAGCCCAGCTAACGCCAGGAGGAAAGTACACATATGCAGTGGGCAGTTCTTCAACGGGCTTTACTTCAACTTACTCGTTGGTGGTTCCAACTGATTCTGATGCGACAAATATTCTGCTTTTCGGAGACTTGGCCACTGACGCAAATGGCGCGAATACTTGGACTGATATCAAAGGAATCGCGAAAGACCTGCTCGTTCAAACAATGGTCATTTGTGGAGATATGGCTTATGATCTGTCAAGTAAGTCCAGTACTGTCGGGGATAACTTTATGAATGATATTCAGCCCATTGCTCATTATGTGCCGACAATGGTCGCTGCAGGGAATCATGAGACTACTGATAACTACTACAATTATTTGAATAGGTTTGATATGCCAGGTAGTAAGTACTATTATACATTTACTGCTGGACTTGTCAGGTTCCTCGCCATTCACACTGAAGCATTTTTGACAGAAATAGACATGTTGGCTGACATGTTACCATACATTCAAGGAGTCTTGAATAGAAGTCCTGCAGACAGACAGAAGTACCCCTGGATGGTAGTTTTCGGACATCGTCCCATGTACTGCTATTCAAAAGACAAAGCTACAGCTTGTGGTCCTGAAGCAGACACCTTAAAAAAGTACCTTGAAACCTGGTTCAAACAATACAAAGTCGACTTATACGTAAATGGTCATGTTCATAACTACCAAAGAACTGCTCCAGTGTATCAAGGCCAGGTAACAAGTGCTTTTGATGACTATTCAAGCACTTACATCAACCCCGCAAGCACTATCTACGTCACCACTGGAGGACCAGGCTCTGACGGAAGTAACCTCAACATCGACTTAACCAACGCCCCAAGCTGGTTGATTGCTGGTGAAGACAGCTACAGTTTCAGTGTAATGAACGTATTAAACAGCACCCATCTATATTGGCAACAGCTTAAAAGCAAAAACAACGCCTTAACCGATGCCTTTTGGATAATAAAAAACTAATCCATAAATATTAACACCCTTCATCATTTGACTATAAATTCCTTAAAATCCCTTTCATTCAAACCCTCTCTAAACTTCTCAATCTTCAAATTTCCCTCTTCCATCCCAAAGCGATCCAATGGCCGGGAAGAGTCGAGAACAGTTTTTTCAAATAAAGTCCTAAAAACTCATAAACTTAAATAATTACAAATTATTTGTTGAATTGGGCGGCATCGTCGCCCTTCGTCTGCAAAGTTTGGAGTTAAGTACATTGTTCAAATTTACTGAAGTGGAAGCCAAACACTTATATTCCCTGATGTTGACAGGCTCAAGTTCCAGTTCCAGTTGTGCGAAAATTGACTCGAGTTGTGTGGCAAGCGTCGAGTAGACTTCTTCGCATTCCCTCCAGGGCTTGTTAAAGGAACTGCTTGTCGTGAAAGACGAGAATAGGCTCAGGTTCGACGGAGGACTTGAGATTTCCTCATCACTGGAAAAGTCCATGTCGACTGTACTTGCGTCTGAGAGACGAAGCGCTTTTGGCCTTTTATCCTCTTGGTTCATGTTTTGCATAGTTTTTAATGCTATCCAGTAAATTGACTTTAGATAGGTTGGAAAAGGTGGAAGGGGAAAATTGGAAGAGGAAAGATTTGGTTTTTTTAGGGTTTTTAGGGGTTTTAAGGATTTTAAGGATTTGCAGGTCTTGAAAATTTATAAATGTTGAAAATCGTCAAGTTTTTGACTGGATTTCGAAATTTTTCTCAGGGGATGAAAGGGATTCTAACTGACCCGAAGAATTTTGACTTTAGGAATGTATCGAGAAAGACTCTTGATGATTTCTTTGCAGCCAAAGACGAGACTTTTTGTGACTTTGTTGAGAATTTTTATAAGAACTTTAAAATTTCAGCGAAAGATTCGTCTCTTGAAAAAAATCTTCAAAATATGATAAAAATTCGAGTACATAACATGAATTTAGATGATGTTTTTTCAGTATTAAGTTCAATTACAACAACTTGTAAGTACGCCGCACAACTGAATAAAAGCTTAATTGAAACGATTTTAAACAGAATTATTCTACTCAAAAAAGATTTTTCTGTAAAAGATATAAGGAAATTCTCGAATTATATTAAGAAAATGAACGAAGCCAATGTTGACTACTTGTCTTATTTTAATAAATTGATTTTGATGATTCCTCCTGAAAAACTTGAAAATTCGACTGTTGAGGATTTGGTCTTGATTTGTGAAGTTTTAGCGAAAATTGGAATGCAAAGCAAGTTTTTTGATGTGGTTTATGAGAAACATGGAAGTATTTATAAGATTATTGAGGAGAAGGTCGAGAGTCTGAAAGAAACTTTTTCGGTTGCGGATTTGTTTAAAGTTTTGAAGTGTTTTGTTATCAATGACCGAGGGAATGAAGATTTGATTCGGTTTATGGAAAAGAAAATTTTTAGTGATTTGAAGAGCATTGATGATAAAGCTTTAGCGGATATTCCTTATTTTTATCATAAGAGGATTATGTTTTCGCATTCTTATATACAGGAATGCATCATGAAACCAACTTACATGGAATTTTTGAAAAGATTTAATTGTATTAACCCGCTTTCGAAAACCCTTTTTATTATTAACTACTGGAAAAACTCAACTCTTCATGGAATGTACTATGATTATCAATTGAAGGAAAAAATTAAAGAAATGTTTGCTAATAAACTTCGAGAAAACTATGATAATTTTCAACAAAGACAACACATGATGACCGTTTGCCTTAGTTACTTATCACATGCGCGACAAATTGACCCTGACTTCCTAAAGATGTACACTAATCTAGTTAAAGATAGACTAGAAACATTAAACTCAAATTTTTTCCTGAAAAGTGGAGTCTTTCTCTCAAGATACCAAGAAACCGACTCATTCTTCTGGGAGAATTTTTTAAAACACCTTCCAGAAATGCTTCAAAACAAACACAACTTGATTTCTCTTTACTCGATTCATCTCAACCTTAGATTAAAAGACAAAAAAAACTTCGAAATAATCAGCCCTCGATTTGATGAGAATTTGATAAAAAATGCAAGGGAAAAGTGGAAAGAGGTGAGAAACAATGAAGTAAAATTAACAAAGATAAGTCACACCCACAATAAAATAAGAATAATACTTGAAAAAAAGAAGGTAAATTTTGTAATCGAATATTATGACGAGTATTTTGTTGATATTGCCCTTCCTGATTCGAAAATTTGTATTGAAGTTAATGGACCTGGACATTACTTGTTTCCTGATGTTATCTTGAATGGAAGGACTGAGAACAAAAGACAGAATATGGAGAAACTTGGATGGAAACTCTTTAGCTTTCCTTATTTTTATTATGATGATGAAGCTGAGGACGCAATTGAAAATTTCGTCAATCAAATTATTCCTTTGTGTTCATAAAAAGTTATCTTAGGTTAGAATTAATTTTTTTGAAAAATGAATGAAATTCTGTTTGTTTTATGTTGTTCTTATCTTGAACTTTTTAAATTAGAGTTTTTATTAATATGAATAGAATTATATCGGAAGTAACATATTAAAAAACTGTGCGTTTTAACTTTTTAACTATTAAAGAATTATAGTTGTTGGGCTAAGAAATGAAGGGAAATAAATAATTATTATTTACCTAAATATTTTATTCACAAATTTAGAATGGGATTTGTTCCAAGCAGAATTAAAAAATCGAGATCAAGAAGAAGTAAAAACAAGGAAAATATAATAATTACTTTAAGTGTTTGAAAGGAATGATTGTTTAGCCTTGTTGATATTTTTAGTTTTTATTAAATATTTTTAATATCAAGCACTTAAACTGGAACTTTACCAAAACTAAAAAGGACTACCTTATCTATGCAAATACCAAAATAAGTTTTAATGATAAATCAGTAAGAAATATAATATATATGCTTTTTTATATGTAAAAATATATAAACTATTCGTTTCTACTTCTTTTAGGTTGAGTTATTTGGAAAGAATAGCATTCAATTCATTAAGTATGCCAATATCTTTACAATGCTTCATAAAGTGATTAATTCATTTATGTTATAACCCTAAAATTAAAACTTTGCTCTACTTAAAGATAACTACTCTAATACTTTTAATAAACAAAAATTACATGCTATCATTATATTAAAATCAAGGGATTTAAATATTGCACATAAATTAATTATACATAAGAATTATGTAAAGTCTAAGATTTCAAGAATCATTTTTCTAGAAATTCTCAACTAGTACTCAAAAATGTTTAAGCATGAAAAAATATATGGCTTGGATTATTATTCATTAGTTTTTCTGATGAATATATTTATAAGTACTTAATACGAATTTAATCAGCAAGTTCTGTTATAACTTAATTAATAGCTTGAAGATTAAAAACATTCTAGAAAAAATATATTTTTTCTTACTTCATAAAAAAAATTTTGAAAAAATTTTTTCAAATGTACTTAGGAAGTTTCCGTTTGAAAATTGAATTTTTGAGATCCCTGAAGTTAGTTTTAATCTTCAAAAAATATTAAGACGATTTCATTTCTTCAAATTTTTAAATTAAATTTTACTTGTAAATAATTTAACTACTTACCCTAAAAATTCTTCTTGCTGGAATTAAGTGTTGATGTGAATAGTATAATCAAATTCTTTGAATGACATCAAATAATTTTTTTGAATACTCACAATATTCAAGTGCTAAAAAGCTAAGTAAAAATATTCAAATAATTATATTATAGCAAAATTTGGCAAACTGCGCCAAAATAATGAAGAAATTTAAGGTATGAATCCAAACAACGTATTATTACTAAACAATATATAAAGTGATCATTCTCAAGGAAACAATACAACTTTAGTTTAATTCTCGAAAGAAGAGTATTTTATCATAACTCTTTTAAACATTCACCCACAATTAAAACTCAAATGATCAAAGTTACAAATATAAACTTGATAATATAACTACCAGTTATTAGATAGCTATCTTCACCTAATCATTCATCTTCATTATAATATTAGAATAAATATATATATTGATCTTGTAATAATTTCTTTTTTTTCAATATGGTTAATCTTCAGCTTGCAAAATTTTTCTTAGCTCTCAAAGATAAGCTAAAACAAACAACTTCTTTTCGTCTATCCAAAGAATTACTTAAAATACGCTGAAAATGCCTCGAATTAAAAAATTCTGTAAAAAATTTCAACTCAGAATTAAACTATAAAGCCATCTGGTAACGTCCTGATATATTCAGTATCATTATTTCTTAAAAATCAGGAAATTTCCTAATTTAAAATTCCCTTCTAATTAAGCCATTTTCTCCTAAGATTAGCTAGACATTCTGTAACCATATTAGGGTCAGGTGATTTATAAATTACTTGAAATGAAATCAAAAGGTGAAAAATTGTGGCTTCAAACAGTAGACTTTAGACAGGACGATCGAATATTAACCAGAATGGTTGAAAAGTTGGGTTTGAAAAAATGGAAAAGCATATCTGAAGAACTTAAAAGTAACCATAATATCTTCAGAACTCCAAAACAATGCAGAGATCGATGGTATAATAACTTGAAAATTACACAGAACACTGATCTTACACAGGAACAAGTAACACAACTATTCGACCTGATCGATAATCATGGAGCGAAATGGTCGATGTTCTCAAATATTTTAAAGACCAAGACAGAAAACCAACTTAAAAACTTTGTGAATGCGACTATCAGGAGAAATGTTAGAAGGTTTAATTATTTGAAAAATTTTGATGAAAAAATTCATTCAAAGAGTTTGGAATTGTTGAAAATTCCTGAAATAAGAGCAATTTTAACAGCACCTAAAAATACTCCAAAAAGTTGGTTTTCGGATCAGACACTTGGCGAGCAGAGTAAACGTAAAATGAATGAGTTAGGCATAATGAAGAAAATTATTACCCAACATTCTCCCCAAATAGACGACTACGAAAATGTTTACTATGAAGAAGAAATTTTTTTTTCGAGTACTCTGCAAGAAAATGGAAGCTTATTAGATCTAGAATTATTGTTGGATAGCATCTAATATAAGTGGGTTGATCCATTTAGATAATTAATATTTAAGTGGAATCACAAAATATAAAAAACCACAAGAATTACTTATATAGCCATTTCAACACTTCCCTTTTCTAAAGCACAACAATACAAATAATCGCCTATCAAAGGTCTAACCTCTCCAATAAACAGCCCATAAGCATCATCCCTAGCCTTCATAATTTCAGAGTTTTCTTGAGTCTTAAAAACAGTAGCTTTCGGTTTATGAAAAGCCAAAGCCAGTGCATTTTGCCAGATTTTCCTAGAAATCCCAATCAAAGAGCCTTTATCCTTCCCTGAGTTAAAATTTTCGACATGACTTCTAACAAAGTTAAAGTCAACAATTTCAATTTCAAGTTCAAAGCTTGCTTTATTATTCATAATAACTTCAGTCATATCGATTTCCAAATAAGAATAACGAAAAGCAAATCTTTTCTTTTTCCTCATGATGGAAAATTTAGAGTTTTCCGGAAGACTTTCAAGGTTTTCTTCAAGATTCGCAGAGACCCTAAGTCCGAGTCCCCCCGAGTTGAGTACAAAGTTCTTATCAGCGAGTCTCGTCTTTTTAATGACTGACAAGACTTCTCCCGTTCGACTCACAGACTGCCGAATTTTACTGTCTCGGTCAGAACAAGTATAGAGGTGGTCTTCAGTCTCAGTAATCACGAAATCTTTACAACAGGCCTTAAGCGAGTCAAGAAGCGAGTAAAACATCAACGGCTGCAAAGAAGACTCAAAACATGCAGCTTTAGACCCACTGTCAATTTCTAAAATATGAGGCACGGCAAACGACTCGTTTTTAAACCGAAAACTTCCAACTTTCGCTTCAATTTCAACACCTGGATGGGTGAGGTGCTCAGCGATGAAAGCAGTGATAGAAATAACTCGATCATCTTCACGATAAGGAAATCCGAAGATAGTGCGACTTTCCATTTATACCTCTTGAAACTTAATTAAACAATGCAGAGTATTAGAATCGTGCTTGTTGGCGATGGTAAAGCCTAGCTAGAAAAGGTTGGAAAAAGCAGCATCATCAAAGCTTTCATCAGCGACGGTGGACTGGAAGACCTTCCTGACATCTTCACCCCGATCAAAGTTCCGCCAGACCTGTGCCAAGCTGACTGCTGCGCAGAAATAATCGACACTTGGTTCAAGCAGGACTCAGACTGCGAGGATCAGCTGAAGTCAGAGTTAAAGGCTTCTGATGTCGTGGTCCTCGTTTATGACATCACAAAACCCGAGTCAGTCGAACGTTTGAAGACCTTTTGGTGCAAGTTTATTTCGAAGAACTGTGAATCGCCTGCTATCATTGTAGGAAATAAAGTTGACCAGAAGTCAAATAGTGAATATCGATCATTGGAAGAAATTATGAGGCCCATTGTTGAGATTTATGAAAAGTTTGAGATGATGATGGAGTGCTCGGCTACTGCGGGGTTGAATGTTAGAGAAGTTTTTATGTTTGCACAACAGGTTGTATTGTACCCCACGTCACCGCTTTATAAGACCAAAACGAAAGAATTGACTGAGGATTATAAAAATGCGCTGAAGTTGGTTTTTATGAGATGTGATAGAGGAAAAAGAGGAGTTTTGAATGATTCGGATGTTATTCATATGCACTCTGAAGTGTTTTCAGCATATTTGAATGAGCAGGATGTGCAGAGGATTAAAGAAGTTATTCAGCAGGAACAGCCTAATGGACTTAATGAACAGGGAATTACTTTAGAAGGGTTTTTTCATCTGCAGAAAATGATGATTAAGAGACAGAAGATTAATGTTTGTTGGAACTTGCTTAGGTTTTTTGGCTTTGATAAGAAACTTAAACTTGTTGTTGAGTTTAACATCCATAAAAATACTGATCAGTCAGTTGAACTTACACGGGCAGCGATCGCACATTTAGAACGTGTTTTTTATCAGTATGCTGAAAACTCTCTGCTCAGTTTTCAAAAACTTTTTGATATCTTTAGAGCTGTCGCTTCTCCACCTTGGGACCCTTTGAACCATGATCGCGCCGCATGGAGGAAAGTTTTTGATATGGTTCCTTCTGTTGATGAGGCTTTTTCTCTGCATGCTTGGCTTGGGCTTTGGCACTTGCTTACTCTGCAGGACTATCGCAATTCACTTTTATATCTCGTTTACACTGGATGTGAAATTCCTTATAATGAATTGTTTCTGACTACTAATGAAAGGGAAGTCATGGAAGTCAACTATCGCAGGGTCTTTTGTGCTTTTTTGATTTCTGAGAATCAGGATTTGCAGAATGGTTCAGAAGATGCTAATTGGTTCGTGCAGAAATTTATTGATAGCTCTTCGATTGCTTCTGATAGCAATACTACCCACTGGTCATGCCGTTTAGTAGAAGAATCAGAAGTTCTCTGGGAATGTAAATATCTAGTCCTAGTCTCATTCCCATCAGGATCAACAACATTCTCCCCACTCATAAAGATGTGCGACGTGGCAGTTCTCCTATCATCCGAAAGTCCAACATTAATCGAAGATCTTCTTCCTCCAACAGTTCCAAGAATCCGATTAAAAGAATCATCTTCAGACTTAACGATTTCTCGTTCAATCCGTCAAATGTTTCAATTTGCATTCAAGCCATTTGAAGGAATAGACGAGCGAGTTCGTGAGCAGTTGATGCGAAACCGTAAAGAAAAAAGAACTTACCTTGCCCAGGTGCTTGCAGTGGTAGGCCTCGCGCTAGGCCTCGCGGTTTATATAATAAAAAGAAAGAACTAGTTAGTAAAGATAAGGGTCAGGATGTGGAATGCCGTCAGAGTGTTTAAACAAGTACTTCGCCAGGTAGTCCACCGGGTCTCCTCGATTCTTGCTGCAAACGCGGAAGAGTCCCTGAGAAAGCACATCTAAGACATTTTCAATCATGTATCCTTTCACATGCTCTGAAAGTCTCTCGATGTTATCAATTTCTCGTTGTTGAAAAATCGCGATTTTTTTCTTTATTTCTTCATTTTTCATGATTCTCTTGTCAAGTTCAACTTCTTCATGTTTTTTTAATACTCGTTGTGACTCTTCGAATTTTTCTAGTCTTTTCAGTTCTAATTGTCTGATTCGGGCTTTTTCTGCTTCTTCGTCGTGACTTTGATAATTCACTGGCTTTCCAAAGCGCTCCAGGTAGATCTTGCAGGACTCTGAGATGTTGTTGGCGTTGCAATGAAGTTTCAGTACTTTCACATCATTTTCCTCAAAAAAGTCAACAATTGAAGGAAGTCCAGTAGGATCTTCATTTGCTAAGCGGTAGTCTTTAAGCCTTCTCTGCATATCAAGAAGATTATAATGAGTATTCGCGAGTACATCTTCTGGAAGTTTTTTTACTTTTTCAATGAGTTCCGCGTCATTTCCATAAAAATGGACAACACTTTGAGGAAAGATTTTAGAATCGGTTATCATCTTGCTTCGATCAGGCTCAACTTCTTCCGCGTTGCCTTCTTCATCAACTGGCGGAGGCGGCATGACTTTAAAGATACTCCAACAGTCCTCGTAAGTCTTCGGAAAGCCTTCCAAGATATACCCTCGATTCCGGCAAGGGTTCTGAGCAAGTGCCCAGCGAAAGGCCTTTGCAAGTAAGTCTTTCGGAATTCTTGGTTTTATTGAGTCAGGGTCGATTTCTTCTCCTTCTTTTTTGTTATTTTCAGCTTCTTCAAGCATTTCTTCTTTCAACTCTGCTAGTTTCGTTCGGATTTCTTCACCTAACTCGCTTTGTTGTGACGTGATTTGACTTACAACGTATTCTGTGTGGATTCGTGGAATGTTGTAGTAAGATGATAATAACTTCGCCATGTGAGACTTACCTGAACCTGCAGGTCCTGTGAAAAACATGCTTATCGGCTTTAGTCCTCGAGCGTCGTTGAATTCTTGGTTGATTCGACGGATTTCTAGGGAAAGACCTTTTAAACAGTGCCAATCCATACGGATTGGCTTTGGCTTTTTTGGCTTTGCCTCGCCGGTTTCTTCGTCGACTTCTGATTCTTCGTTTTCTTCGACTTTTTCTTCTTCGGATGGAGGAAGGAATATGTCTGAAGGCTTGATTTTTATGTTTAAGGATAAGGCTTTAGCCCAGTTGTGGGAACTGTAGTCTTCGAATCGCACGTTTTGGGTATGACCGGTACCCATTCCTGTTGATATTCCTGATATCAGGTCTTTTTGCATCTGGGAAGGTGCAGAGTCCACAACAAAAAGATACTTCTTACTCGGTCTAGTCTGAATAACATGTTTAACAGCTCTAGCCAAGTCCCTAACATGAACCATCGGAACATGATTCTCTCCATCTCCAACAACCGGAAGCGCCTGAGGATCTTCAAGCCAAGCCGACTTAAAAAGTGGTTCTAAAGTCATTTCTCCATTTCCATAAACAATTCCAGCTGCCAAAACATAAACATCAACAGTCTTCTTATTCATTCCAACACTCATCGCAAGAGTTTCACATCCTTTCCAAGATTTAAACTCTTCAGGTGCTTTTCTTTTCATGAACTCAACATCTTCAAATTCAGCAACTTTAAATTTTTCGCCTTCTTCTTCTAGTTCTGTGAGTTCTTCAGCAGTTTTTTCAATCATTTTCGGATTAGTCGCGCCCCAAACGCGAACACTTGAGACAAGAATGAGAGTCTTCGGGGAAGTCTCCGAACATTTAAGCAGCTTGACCTTGTCCTCAACATCGAAAAGGTCAGCAGTGTGAAAGTCGTAAATAATGACGTCAGAGGCAAGAAGAGCCGAGTTGTACTGAAGCAGGTCAGAGCGCTACTTGGAAATTACTGAGACTAGTTCAATATTCGAGGATTTTGCAAAAGTTGAGCAGTCATCTGAGAGAGTCCCTTTTATGTCGGTTTCTGGAAGAGAGGAAAGCTCTTCAAGCAACGAAAGGCCTAAGTAACTGTTTAGGTTATCGATGAAAATTTTTGACATCTTTATAAGAATAATTATTTTTTGAAGATAAAGAATGCTTTTGATGGCTTTTTTATTGTTTTTTCGTTGATGAATGGTTTTGTCAGAAGAGAACGACTTGCTCGGAAGGTCTCGGGTCTTTCGAAGAGTTTTAGGTAGTCGTTTGACTTTTCGTCGAAAATAGGCGCTTTCTGCTCTTGGAGGCGAAAATGCTTGATGCCTCTGAACTGATTTAAGGCTAGTAACTTGGAGTCCTCGTCGAAGTCTTCTTCGGACCTGCTGAAGACTTTTGACTTTGGAGCCTCGGGCTTTGATTGTGTTTTTTTTATGGCTCGAGATGCAAGTTCGATTTTTTCTGATTTTTTTCGTTTGAACTCAGCGTTTACGACTTTTTGAAGATCTTTTTCTTCTTTTTCAAGAAGGTCTTTCAAGTGTTTTGAGTAGTTTTCGTCTCTTGGAAGATCACTGTCGTCAATCATTTCGGGTATAAAGTCTTCGTAGTTTTCTTCCAGCGTGTCGCTTGAATGGTCGTCCCCGCTTTTTTCGGCTTCAAGGTCGATGAAGAGATTTTTCTTTTTCTGAGAAGTTTTCAAAATAGAACTTTCTTTTTTTTTCTCTTTTTCCCCTTTTTTCTCTTTTTTTTCATTTATCTCTTGTTTCTCTTTTTTCTCTTTTTTCTCGTTATTCTCGTTTTTCTCTTTTTTCTCTTTTTTCTTTTTTATCTCTTTTGTCTCTTTTGTCTCTTTTTTCTCATTTTTCTCTTTTTTACTGATCTTCTCGGTTTTCTGCCTCGACTCACTATTTTCTGCAATATCTGAAGGAATCCAGCAAGTTTTACTCGAATTTGATTCACGGTCTTGCCTAGTAAAAACAGGTGAGCTGTTCCTTGTGCTTCCAGCAGGAGTGACAATCGAGAAATCACTTTTTCTCACTTCATCACTTTTTTCAGAACTTTTCGCACTCTTATTACTTTGAAGCGAGTTTAACGAGAGGTCATTAATAATAATGACAGGTTTTTCATCTCTTTTCTCAAAGTCAGTAGAAGGTTTATTAAAAATGCCTTCATTATCAATATGATTCGTTTTTCTTGAATTGATTTGATTTTTAAGTCCTTCCCTAAAAACTTCCCTTGAATTCTGACTGAGATTTTTACTGATAAAGCCAGTGACTTTGACAGGATTGTTAACAACAAAGCTATCTTTTTCATCTTTATTAGTCAAAACACTCTTCGCTAAAGAGTAACTCGCCTTGTTCAACTCGTCTTTGAAGGCTTTTTGGTCAAGCGCTTTTTTATTTGGTTTGAATGAGTCGAACTCCAAAGGCTGGTCTCTTAAAAACTCGAACTCTTCGACTGAGTAGTCCTCGTTCAACGTGTTAAAGTTCAAAAGTTTGTTGAAAGTTTTTAGCTTCGGAATTTTCGCTTTTTTTTCCTTTTGCTTTTTTTTTGATGGTTTTTCTGAGTCGCTTGAAAGGAGTATTTTTTTTGAGTCTTTTGATGAGGTTGAGTTGGATGAACTTATTGAATTGCTGGAGTCACTTTTACATGATTCGCTTGAAGGATGAGAGTCGGATGATGAAAGACTTTGAAGCTCTTTTAGGATTTCAGCAACTTTTCGCAGTCTTCGGGGTCTTGCTTTGGAGTCCATCATTATAGCCCCCCAAGTAACATTAAACATAGTGAGTATGAATATCGATAATATCTTCACAATGTGAAACTTTCGAAATCCTAATGGCAAGCGATAAATAATGAATAACAGAAAAACTTCTTTATACTCAGGCCGGACAAAAACCTCATCAATGGCTAGTTGCTGTTCAATGCAGTCAATAAATTCAAAATCCTCATCACCCTACCTAAACTCCCTCTCTTCCTACAACCAGTTTTCCGAAATGACGATTGTTGACCTCCAAAAAGAACTGAAAGAAAAAGACACCACAATTTTATCTCTCCAACAAAGAATCGACGAGCTGCTTACAACTGACAAGCCAAAGCCTCAAAGTCCTGACTACCTCCTCAAACTGATAAAAAAAGGAGACCAAAAACTTCAAGAACTTCAAAAGCAAGTCGAAGTAATAAACCAAGAAAACGAGTCTTTGCTTTTTAAGCAGAAAGAACTCGTCACAATCATCGGGAAGTACAAAAAAGAAAATTCTGAACTTAGACTTTTGACTGCAACGAAAAAACCTACCGGTTTAGAAGATTTGAATGAAAAAATCGATGAAATCGAGAAACTTCATGTGAAACTTATCAAGGATAACTCGGAATTGAAAAGTGAAATCGCCAGGCTGAAGGGAAAGGAAGAAGAAGTGATTGACTTGAAGTTGTCTGTTTTAGCTGGTGAGATTTATAAGGTTAGGACTGAAGTTTCACAGCTTTTAAAGGTGTTTAAATTGATTCAGTCAGGGCAGGACCCTGATCTCACTATTTTGTTGCAGCATCGGGTTGAGGATCAGAGGTTTCTGGAGAATAGCTACAAAATTTGCAATTCTTTTGTTTTGGCTATTCGAAGAGAAATTGATGAAATTAAGCAGATCATTTCGGATATGAAAGCTGAGTATTGTGCATCATCTTGTATCACACAATAAGTAATAATTAATGAAATTAATCCGATTTGATGATGTTCTTGAAGGTTTTGAGGTAATTTCGCTCAATGTGGCAGTTCTGGGAAAATATTGGGAAATTCGAAAGACTTGAACATATTTTTTAAATTCACAAAATTTAGGTGAAAATATGAAGTAGTCTGAAGACTTAGGCCAAGGCTTCTTCAAGAGTTTTCAAAACTCCATTAATATGAGTTAAGCAGCAAATAGCTGTTATTCGATAAGATTTATTACAAAATGTGAAAGCTCAAACAAACTTAAGTCTTTCATTTCAATAATATTATTTAGTTCTGGACTAGTTGATGATAACCCCCTTGAAATCTCTCCAAGCCCCTTAGTACTAAAAATGACTGAAATTCTAAATTTTCCCTCATTCAATAAGCGCCAACCCTTTTAAACTTATTCTCTTCGGATCTCTATGGACCTTGGTTCATAAGCTGAAAAAAATCGTGACTTTTCAGTTAACTCTGAATGTTCTTATTTAAAGGCAAACTTGGTCAATCTAAATAGGCAGAATAAGCTATGAAAGATGGAAAGGATCTAAGGAGATTTTTTAACACGAAATATGTCAACGACTGGTGGTGATTTAGCTATCCTGAGCCAAGCGCTGAAAAACACGGCAGAGGTATTTTTTACACAGCGGTGCTTTGAATTCGGCCAATTTGAAGAGCAAAGTTTGCCGAAGTCATCCTCAGAAGCTGTGATGCCAACTCTCTACATGCCACAAATCCCGATCCTGGGAAATCCCAGCCTTCCATCAAAGCGTCAAAGGTCCCAACATCGAAACATATCACAACAACTCAGTCTCTTCCAGTTGAAACCGAGGAAACTCAACAGCAATGCACAAAAGCTCAGCCACTACATGAAAAAAATCTGTGACTTCTCAGACACTGAAGAGGAAGACAGGGAAATCGAAGAAAAACTTTTGAGAAAACATTCGAAGATACTTGCACAGGTCACTGAAGACCAGTTCGTAGGGATCAGACGTTCTGATATCGTCAACACCAAGAAATATAGGGTGGATCCTGCAAGAATGCCGAAGCTCTCATCGAGTTTTGAAAGTTTCAGACCTGAACAGCTCTTTGCCTTCTTGGCTAAAGTGCAACCTTCTGCGTCAATAAAGACTACGACCACAGTGAGCAAAAAGATAACAGCCAGCAAGGAATTCCCAAAGACTCCGATTAAATTGACGAAACCTAAAACAAACCCAAACAAAGGAGTATTCGAAAAGGTCGAAGGTCTGATGATAAAGAAAGCCTGGACTTATTTAATCAAAAAAGACATTCCTCGAGCCTTTAAAGCGATGCAAAAACTGAGAAGCGACTTGCACAACAACACGAAAAAACTGGCGCAAACCTCATCCAAGGAAGTCTTAAAAAAAGCCAACAAACTCGGAAGAGAAGCTAAAGAATCAACTGTTCGGGCAAAACGACTCCAGCGTGAAATGGTCAGCTTTTGGAGAAGAAAGGAAAGGGAAACTGCGGATATGAGGAAAAAAAGAGAAAAGGAAGAAACTGAAGCTCGGAAAAAACGCGAAGAAGAAGAAGAAACTTTGAAACAACGCAAAAGACTTGAGTATATCATGAGACAAAGTGATATTTACTCGCATTTCATGGCACAGAAATTGGGAATTGCTCCAAGTCACTCTGCTACTGTCTCGAGTATTGGGGCTGATGAAGAAAGTGCCAGAGAAAGTGTCAGGAAAATGATTAAAGAACATCGAGAACACCTTGAAAAATTCGGAAGATCCGAAGGAAACAACGAAGACTTAAAAGAGCTCGGTTTAACAGGTCTTGACCGAGTAGACGACAACAAAATCTTCAGCCGAATCGAATACGCTCCACCTAATTTCCGAGGTGAGTTAAAAGACTACCAAATGAAAGGTCTGCGATGGTTAGACAACCTATACGACCAAGGCATAAACGGTATCCTGGCCGACGAGATGGGTTTAGGCAAGACAATCCAAACAATCGCTCTTCTAACTCATCTTTGTTACAACAAGCAGATCTGGGGTCCATTCCTGGTGATCTGTCCAAGTTCCACCCTTCACAACTGGGAAAACGAAGTAAAAAAATTCTGCCCGACTTTAAAAGTCCTTCCTTACTGGGGCAACATCAAAGAGCGCAAAGCCCTGCGACGTTACATGAACAACAAAAAACTCGGCATGGAAGACTCGATGTTCCACATTTGCATCACCAGCTACCAGCTCGTCTTAGCTGACGAGAAAGTCTTCCAGAAAGTGATGTGGAAATACATGATTCTCGACGAGGCCCACGCCATTAAAAACACTGGAACTCAACGTTGGAACATCTTGCTTAACTTCAATGCTCGTAATAAGCTTTTACTTACAGGGACTCCTATTCAGAACTCAATGGCTGAACTTTGGGCACTGCTTCATTTTATCATGCCGAAGTTGTTTGACTCACATGAACACTTCCAGGAATGGTTTTCGAAGGACATTGAAGCGCATTCGACAGATGCGGGCGCGATAAACCAGCACCAGCTTCAGAAGTTGCATGCGATTTTAAAGCCGTTTATGCTGCGTAGGGTCAAAAAGGACGTGGAAAGTGAAATTGGAAAGAAAACTGAGAAGGAGTTCTTTTGTGACTTGACTCATCGGCAGAAGGTTTTGTATGATCGGATCAGGAGGAAGTTGAACATCAGTGAATTGTTTTCGATGACGGACTCGAAAGCTAAGGTGGAAAATTTGATGAATTTGATGATGCAGTTCAGAAAAGTCTGCAATCATCCAGATTTGTTTGAAAGGCGACCTGAACATACTCCGATCATGTTGAAGGACTTGAGCTTGATTGGCTCTGTGCAGAGAACTGGCTTCAACCAGATGATGGAAGTAAGAATTTCGAATAAAAACCCTGTTTCTATTACTATTCCTAGAATTGTTTATGACTTGATGGTTCATCAGAAGTGGTGCAGGTTTGTTTATAATGAATCGCTTTTTGCATTGTGTAGGAGTATCGGACTTTCACTTAATGAAGGACTTAGGATGGTCTTTGGAAGCTGCTTGTCGAGGGCTTTGATGGCTTTGCATTATTTGAAGCATTATAACAGGCTGCATGGATATAAAGAATTACCGGTTTTCTGCTCGGCTAAACCGAGACTTGCTCATACTACTGATATGGCAAAAGTTACTAAATTGGCGAGGATTAGGTATCAGAGCTTGGTCGATCTTAATATTTATAGTCCCAAAGCTATTGCTACTCCTATTGAGTTTAACTGCTCCTCAATGCACTTTACTCAGAATTTGGGAAATTACAAACATTCACCTGTGTTGAAGAAAATCATGCTTGGGAGCCAGTTCAAACCAGCCTATTTCCCAGAAACCGCAGGCCACTCATTCGATTTACAAAGCCACCAAGGTTTCAACATGCCTCAAGCATGTTACGTAGACCTTCCAGGAATCGATAAGCTCCTTCTAGACAGTGCAAAGTTAAAGCTTCTAGACGGTTTATTAAAAAAGTTATACCAAGAAGACCACCGAGTATTAATTTTCTGCCAAATGACAAAAATGCTTGACATTCTAGAAGACTTTCTCTATTCACGAAATTACGAGTTCCTTCGAATGGACGGTTCCACAAACATCACAGACCGTCGAGACCTGATCGACAAGTTCCAGTCAAACACAAACATTTTTATATTCATTCTTTCCACACGAGCAGGAGGCTTGGGTGTTAACTTGACTGCTGCGGACACAGTGATTTTCTACGACATTGACTGGAACCCGACGATGGACGCGCAAGCCACAGACCGAGTCCATCGAATTGGGCAGTCAAAGCCCGTCGCTGTTTACCGACTTATCACATCCGCTACAGTAGAAGAGCGCATCTTGAAGCGAGCTAAACAGAAACAGACCGTGCAAAGCACGGTTTACGCTGGAGGAGCCTTCAAAGCTGATATTTTCAGGCCAAGTGAAGTAATGGAACTCATCTTCGACGACAAAGAGTTTGAAAACGTGTCAAATACTAAGAAGTTCATAGGCGGCGCGAAGCGCAGCAAGAAAAAGAGCAAAGAAAAGGAAAAGCCTGAGAAAGAAACTGAAACGTTTAACATCAGCGAGTTCGTCGGAAATGAAATAAACTAGTAGGAATAAACATTAGGTTAAACCAAAAGCGATCTTGTAAACTTCTTCGTAGTCCTCGACGAAGTAAGGCTTGAGTCCTTCTCTCAGCACTTCGTTTAACTCTGCCCAGCTGTGCTCGTTGGCCTTTGGAATGATCACTGTTTCAACCCCTTCTCTTTTGGCAGCGACTAGTTTTTCCTTCAGTCCGCCGATGGGCAAGACTTTCCCAGTCAATGAAATTTCTCCGGTCATTGCGAGGTTTGCCATGACTGGCTTGTTGAAGGCAAGAGAAAGAAGAGCAGTTGTTATTGTTATCCCTGCTGATGGACCGTCTTTTGGAGTTGCACCTTCTGGAACGTGGATGTGAATTGAGTGCTTGTCTAAAAAGTCGTTTTTCCTTTCTGATGCGAATTTTTTAGAGAATGTGTAAGCGATTTGGATACTTTCAGTCATTACTTGTTTTAGGTTTCCAGTTGTTTGGATTTTGCTTTCGGTTTCTTCACCTGAATACTTGCTTCTTAGGATTTCGATGAAAAGAACTGACCCCCCCATTGATGTGTAGGCAAGACCCATCACTACTCCTGGTGGAAGGGTTTCGTAGAGCTTTTTATCTTTGAATTGAGGCCTTCCTGCGAAGTCTGTTAAGTTTTCTTTGGAAACTTCGATTTTTCCTTCGTAACCTTCTACGATCTTTCGCGCTATCTTTTCCAGGATTCGAGTTGTTGTCTTTTGTAAACTTCGGATTCCTGCTTCTCGGCAGTAGTCGCGGATTAAGGAGGTTTTTGCACTTTCGGATATGGAAAATTTGTCGAGCAGTTTGTCTAGACTGCATTTCTCACTTAATTGTTTGAAAAGATGTCGGTCAAATATCATGAGTTTCTCTTCGGATGTGTATCCCTGGACATTGATAATATCCATTCTATCCAACAATATCGGATCGATATTATCAGGGTAATTCGCAGTACACAAAAACAAAATTTTCGACAAGTCAATAGGTACATCCAAATAATGATCAGTAAAATTACTATTTTGAACAGGGTCCAGAATTTCCAACAAAGTGCTTTCAGGGTTGCCTTTATGATTCCTCTGTCCCATTTTATCAATTTCATCAATCAAAATAACAGCATTTTCGCTTCCAGCAGTTTTCAAAGCATTCACAATTTTTCCAGGTTGCGCTCCAATATAAGTCCTTCGATGTCCTTTGAGCTCAGCGACATCATCAAGTCCACCAACAGAGATTCTAAAGTAATTCCTATTGAGTGCTTCCGCAATAGACTTGGCGATGCTAGTCTTACCGACTCCAGGTGGTCCTGAGAAGCAAAGAATCTTTCCAGTTGAAGAGCCTCTTAATTTACTAACAGCGATGAATTCCAAGATTCTTTCTTTGACGTCTTTCATGCCGTAGTGGTCTCTTTCAAGGATTTCTGTCGCCCTTAATAAGTCTAGTTCTTCTTTGGTTTGGACTCCGTAGGGCATCACTGTCAGCCAGTCAAGATAATTTCTCATTACGTGGAATTCACTTGAGTTCTTGTCTGTCATCAGGAACCTTTCCATTTCTTCGTCGATTACTTTTTGAATGTGAGGTGGAACTGTTTTTCCTTCGAGATTTTTTTTATATTTGGATTTTAAGGTTTCTTTCTCATCCTTGTCATGTCCTAATTTATTTTTAACCAAATTCAAAATTTCCCGATACATATGTTCCTCAGAAGCCTTAGTCATTTTCTCCTGGGCTTCACTATGCAATTTTCTCATAGAATTCCTCAACAAAATATGTTCCTGAACAAGTTCAGCCGTGAGTTTGATTCTCGTGGCAAGTTCAACAGGTTCAAAAATCTGCTGAACTTTTTTAGTCTCACAGTAAAAACTCATGACGACTCCAACAAAGTTAACCAAATCAAGGTCATATCTCATATTATACCTTTGCGCAAGAATTTCCAAGTTGGTAAGTTCATGAGCATTGAGATGAGTGCGAAATTCCTCCAAATACCCACTGAGCACCTTGAGCATTGCCTGGTCTTCCTCAGAGGTGACATTATTAATCGGCTCAGGGATGTTTTCAACTCTTACAAGTGGAAAAGGCACCGTTTCCGACACAGGCTCAACAACTTCAACAAGTTTCGTTCTTACTGACGGCTTAAGTGTCACAGTTTTATCAAATTTGTTAAAAGTCGTCTGGCAAAGCGACCCAATCGAGAAGACCTGGTCAATTCCTTTGACTGGCAAAATGGACAACAAGGCCAAGTTGTTTTCAAGCTCGTTGGACTCTTGCTTCGGCTTCGTGACAAAGGCTCCGGCGTAGTGACTGTGCTTGTCCTGCACTAAAAACTTGAAATTGTCGGTGTTTAGCCGAAATCGGACTAAATGTTTGGGAAAGATCGGATGCTTCGCCACTGGAAGCAGTCGGATCAGGTCTGTTGCTTGTGGCCTTGAAGCGTCTTCAGGCTCTTCTAAGATAAACTCTTCGGAAAAGTATCTTCTGGGAAAAGATCTTTGAAGTCTGAGCAGCTTTAGCATATTCTAGAAATTATTTTAGAAGATTAACATGAAAAACACGGTCTGCTGGAGGGTTACTTGGTTATAATTATTAAACATGAACTCTGCTAGAAAAGGAAAAATCAGGAGCTTTATTTTTGATGTTCCCACTCGGAGTCATCTTGTATCGCCTTATGATGAAGAAGAACTTTTTGTGGGTAAAAATCGCTTGTCACCGCCTATTAGTCGCTTTGGAGATAGCAAAGCGCCCAGCAGGTCGAATTCTATGCTGCCGGAAGAAAGTACTCATGATATCAGTGATGAGATGCTTAAGTTTTATATGGATTTTCTGCCTTATGTTTATGCACAGAGTGGATATAGCAGACTTAGAACACTTTTAAATTGTTTTAAACAGAGAAACACCACTGAATCTTTGCCTCTCGGAAGAAAAAGTGGAGAAGTTGATATATTTGCAGAAGAACAAAAGTCCCCAAACCAAGTAATCGCCAGGAATCGATCAATGGAAGTGGTTAAAAGTAAGTTCAATTAGTGTATTTTCTTAATTTTAAATAACATCTCACTAGCCCAAATAAAGCAAAAAGTTTCAGTTATTTAAAATTCAGCTTTTTCTAAATATCCCTCAAAGCTTGATCACACAATAAAAAAATATAATCAATTGAAAAAATGATTCTAAAAAATTCAATGTAAATCTCTTTCCTTAACAATAACCAATCCATCTTCAGCTCTCTCCTAAAATCCAAAACTGAATAATTAATGGGATCTTCACGACAGTTGAACGACTGGTCCAATGTAATTCGCGCACAGTCCGAAGTGTACTCCAAGCAAGTCCTCGAAGAAAAAAACCTTGAACAAATGAACAAAGAGCTCTACAAGCAAGAGCTCGAAAATCAGTTAAGACAAAAAGAGCAGCAAAAGCTAAAAGAAAGACAAGAAGCCGCTCTTGAAAAAGACCTGGTCACTGAAAAAATCCGATCTTTTCAGGCCTTTCAGCAAAGGTCCAAAGAAGAAAAACAGTCAGTGAAAAACTACTTAAACTCCGAGTACTCCTCAGATATCCAGCAGAAGTCATCACTAAAACGAGAAGAAGCAGTTAAGAACTTAAAAGAAGAGCAAAAAATCCTTCATAATGCTCGAGAACAACTGGAAAATCTAATTGAATTCAATAAAAACTCGAAATTTCACAAGACAAACGAAGAACAGGACTTTCTTCGATCGAAATTCAAGGAAAAAGAAGACTCATTCAAAAAAAAGCTGCAGGAAAAAAACTCTGATCAAGGAATGATTCAAGGAAATATTGAAAAGTTCAACAGAAGAGACATGGAAATTCAAGAAAATCTAAAAAAACTTGAACTTCAAAGATCTGAAAAAATGAAAATCTTCGAACCTGTTATTTTCGAGGCTTATCAGAAAGAAAAGTCGAAGGATTCAATAATTGCGAATTGGGAAAGACAGTCGCAGAGTAAGCAAAAGGAAGAAGAACTTTTAAAACTTCAGCAAAAACTTGAAAATAAGAGAAAACTTGCTGATGGCCTCAAAGACCAGCTCCAGGAAAAAGTTGTAAAACATGGAAAGATGTTGAATGAGTTTGATTTGGAGAAGGCGAAAATGGACCAACAGCTGAGCAACTATCGCTTAGAAGCTGAGAAAATGAAAAATAATCAGATCAAGTCCCAGAGGGATTACTTTGAATTCTTGCAGAGCCAGAAATTTGACTTTGATATGAAAAAAGCTAGTCAAAATGTCATGAGTCCTCAAGAACGGGTTCTTAATCAAGACATACTCAGAAATATCGGAAAAAATGAAGATGTTGTTTTTAGAGGAGTACCTGGCTTGCATCCTAGAGTTTCTCCTTTGCAGAACTCGTTTTTAAGGGCTTATAAAGGATCCACTGATAATGTTAACCTTTCACATCTTCGGTCTTCAAGTCAGAATTTTCAGAATTATTCAGAACTTGATACGCAGAGAAGTCAGAAAGTGACAAGATTCGATGACTTGAAGCATAACCCGATTTCTAACCCAGTAGGAGAAAGTTACCATATTGGTGTCAACTCGCCTTATTATCGAGGACGAGGGATGAAATACATTCAGCCATCCAATATATTTAAGAAAAACTAATTAAGACGATGCAGAAAGATGTTTGAATAACTAAAATTATATTTTCATGTTAAAAAAATATTTGAATTCTAAGATTATTTTATCTCCAACTTTCGAATTTCAGATCTTTTCATCATCACCCTCCTGCTCTCTGCGAATCCCTTCATTCCCTAAAAATCCCTTTAGCTCATGTCTAAAACGACTCAAAAAATGAAAACCCTTATCTTAAAAATAAAACGATATCCATTAAATCCCTTATAAATGATAGTCCCAAAGTCAATTTCAGTCCCCGAGGAAGCCTTTAACTACGAGCCAGCCCCTCACATAGTCTTTCACGGAAAAGGTAAAAAGGCTCAAAGATTTGTTTTTACAAACCAAAAGTTCTCCGACTTCGAAAACGACAAACTTTCAAGACTCGAGGCAGAACTGCAAAAGCTAAAAATCAACCCATTTCAAAGCCACCCAAACTGGACTCGGTCAGACTTGCTGCGTTTTTGCTACGGGACAGGGTGGAAGACACGAGTTGCCTTGAAAGTCCTGACAAGTAACCTGAAGTGGTACGAGACAACAATGCCGAACGGTTACCGATCTTTATACCCGAAAGTCCAGCATATTTTGGTAGTTTTTAAGTAGGACTCCGGGTGTTTATACGTGCATGGGCGAGACACTCATTATCGTCCGATAATAATAATTGATATACCCAAGTTCGATTTTAAAAAAGTACTGAATAATTAGCACCCAGTTGCCGAGTATATCAATTTCATCGCGTTTTTTTTGGAGTATATCAAAGAAAATATGCTTTTACCTGGACATATTGAAAACTGGGTCCTTATCACTGACATGGGTCATCAGGGCCTTGGACCGAGCAGCTTGTCAAGTCTCAAGCAAGTGATGAAGGTTTTAACTGACAACTACCGTTGTCGCCTGGGTGTTAATTACATCGTCAACCCTCCCAAAACCGTCTACTTTATTTGGTCCTGCATCAAACCCTTCATGGATGAGGTCCTCATTGAAAAGATGAAAATCATCAAAGGCAGCTTCTCACCTGAACTACTCACACATTGCAACCCTTGCCACGTTGAAGCGAAATTCGGCGGAAAGGCACCGAATAGGGAAAACTTTTGGCCACCTTATGTCCCTGACGCGCCTTTTCATTTGGAATCAAGTCTCAGCTTTAATGAAAAGTCCTCCAGAAACATTGTGATTAGCTTGAACCAGGCTGAGCCAAGTGAAATTTCTTGCGCGGATACAAAGCTAACTCAAAGCATGGCATTTTTAGGAGACCTTGCAAGTGAAAAACAAGTTGAAAGCTTTGCTGATAGAGAAGAATCTGATAAAAGTTTAGTCATTATTCAAGAGAATCTTGATGAAAGTCATGAAATGTAAAAAATATGCAGAGAAATCAGGGAAAAGGATAGAAGGAAACAAAGAAGAGAAAGGAGAAGGGAAAGAAAGTTGAGAAGAAAGGAAAGGGAACTCCAGGAAGCTGAAGCTTGTGAAGAAAAATATGAATTTGAAATTGTTCAGTTTAACTCTGTGGTTGTTGATGAGAAGGCTGAAGAAGTGAGTCAAATTTCTGAAGCTCATGAAATCAAAGCAGAAATCCAGTTTGAGAGTTCACGAAAAGATGTTGGGTGTTCGTTATGTTCAGTGGTTTCAACTAGATGTGTGATGTTTTAGATAGTAATAGTAGACAAATGACATTAGCTATTTACATCGCAGGGCTTTTTCCATCCCCTCAATCATTACCGACCAAGCAGATAATGCGAGGTCTGGGCCCGGTCCTGATCATTGTTTTTTACATGTTAAAACTATTCATCACCTACGAGTTCTTCAATGACGTGCTTCCTTATTATAAGTCTCTTGACTACTCAGACTTCTTCACAGTCCCTGCAGCAGTTCTTGGTCTTTCTATTCTTTACTGTCTTGTCTACAACTACACCAAATGCATTCTGACTGAGCCAGGAAACCCTAAAGAATTCACCGAGCCCAAGTGTAAAAAATGTCTGAAAAGCAAACCTTTGAGAGCACATCATTGCTCGATTTGCGATAAATGTGTTCTTAAAATGGATCATCATTGCCCTTGGATCAATAATTGCTTGGGAATGAGAAATCATTGTTATTTTTTACTCTTTTTGGTTTATCTTGAAATCGGGTGCGTGTTTTATACTTGCATGACTGTGCCTGTTGTTTATTATAGTTCTAGAAATGCTTGGATTCTTACTAGTTTTGTAATTTGCGCTGTTTTCATGGTTGTTATCTTTTTTTTTGGTGGATGGCATTGGCATTTGGCTATTAAGGGAAGGACTACTATTGAGTATTTCAGTACTAATCTGAATTTTTCTGCGGGAAACTGGAGGAAGAACTTGGAAATTGTTTTTGGGACTTGGAATTTTTGGAGGATTTTAGCACCTTGTAGTAAGGTCTTGGTTTATGATGGAATCAACTGGCCTGATAGTCTTCAAGGAGTTTAGTGGTATTAATTAAGTTTTAAATACATAAAGATATAGGATAATAATTATAAACTTTATTGAATTAAGAATTGATGATAAATGATGATAGTGTGCTTATTAGTCGTTGGGGTATGAATTAAATCATAAATTTATTACTGAACATCACTTGATTGAAAAAATGAAAAATAGGGTAGATTATAATTATCATCTGAGTTAATCATCATATTAAGATTTAAATAAATTTCGTGTATGAATTGATAGAAACAGCATCTAGGCACTAACTTTAAATTCATGTAAATTGAATGCATAAATAATTTGATTGGCTAAAAGTTTTTAATTCAAGAACTAATCCACTTTCTCTTTTTTTAAAAAAAGATTTCTTATTTTATCTTTGCTCATATGATATTTTATCAAATACTAATAGTTTAAGCTAACCTAACAAACAAAACTTTTACAAAAAGTAATTTCGGATTTAACCGGATTTTTTCCATGCCAATAATATCTAATTTCATTGGAATTTATATCAGTACGATTCAAACTTCCAGGTTTATTTTTAGTGAAATTAAACCCTGAAATGTTTTGAAATTATTTAATCAGCTATGGCCTAGTAAATCGATAATTTGAAACATAGCACCCAAAAATACTTATTTATTAGTATTCAAAATTTCTAACTTAAATGAAGTCAAAAATTTAAATTAATTAAAGATATGCACTAAAAGTTGATTACAGTTAATATTCTTGATAAGATTTGAATAATAATCATTTCTCAGTAAATACTATCGTCAGCAGAGTTTTATTTAGAATAATTTTTCTTAATTTCTATTATTTTTAGTATGACTTTTATAACGAAATTTGCCAGCACCAATAGTTCCTGCAAGCGATTTTGATCTCTTTAAGCAAGTAACTAAATCAAATGTTATTAAGCAAGCTGTTGAAATTTTTGTAATCGATACACTTAAAAGAAAAGATCCTCCATTCAACACTAAAGATGAAGGGATTCGAATGATATATGAAGCTTTTGAATGGATTTATTCAAGTGGAAAAGTTTTCTATTTTATGTTGCATAATGCTCATGGCTTTTCTAATCAAGGATTTGTATTTGTGCATAAAAATTATCAAAGTAAATCAATAGATGAAATTGCTTTCAGATTGCTCACATTACTTCATGAAACCTTCCACATATATAAACGCTTCGTTTCAGATAATCGATCTCCTGAAAACTCATTTATTATTCCTGGAGAAAAGAAAAGAAAAGCTGAAGATGGCTTCAGATTTAATAATATACTTATACCGATACATGAAACAGAAATATATTATAATACAGCTATATTTCTTGCAAAGAGTTCTAATTGGAATACAAGCGTTGATGAATTTCAAGAAAAGCTCATAGCAGAACAAAATGAAGGCCGCTGTAGCGATCAAGAAGTTTTTAAGTTTTGGTCAAGTGCCTCTCCAATATCCATGAATTACAGCTGTATTAGAATGAAATTAAGAAAGCATCTTAGTCCAGATTCAGCTTTATATTGGTGGTGAGATTTGTTAGTTTAGAATAATCTTTAAATAAAAATTGGAATCGAATAGATTTTGGAATGAATTTGAAGGGTCTACGATCTAGGGAAAACAATGATTCGATTTGGTCTCGTGTTTTGGAATTGCTCAAATCCATAATAATATTTTATTAAATTGTTATTCCCTTGAAATAACCCTAGAATTAATAAATTACAAATTTATTAAAAATGTTTATATTTATTATAATTAAAGCCGTAGCCTTGAAAGATGAATCAATAATATATTCCGGTAAATTTCAGTGATTATTTTAATCGATGCTTCATAATCTCATTCTATTATTGTATTTAAAATGATATGAGAAACGTCTGAAAGTGGCCTGTTACTAGAAGAGAAATCAATAGCTACTGAGAGAGAAAGGTGTACTCCGGCTCGAGATTTTTCATCAAACACCACAAACTTCAATTATTCCTGAATTAATTTTTTTTGCATATAAAAAATCTAGAGCCACTTCTAATTAGTTTATCAAAAGTGGCTTCTGAAGTTCGGATCAATTCATCTGATTCGATTTTATTTTAATCAAAGCATAAAACTCGAATCTTTTGACTTCTGTCGAAATTACAAGGCTATGATCACTGAGTTCGAAAGGCCTCCAAATCGGGTCAAGAGTGTTGGAAATAACTTTAAGTCTGAATATTTCAATCAACTAATTATCTGCAAGGCTTTTGTAAAAGATAAGGTAATTATTGCTTTTCAAAATGTGACCTTTTTATCAAGTCCTATTCCTTACAAACTGATAACGAAAGAGTTTCTATTCTCGACGACATCTTGTATCCTAATAACCAAATTTCCTCAATCATTAAAGTAAAAACACTAGTTACTTTTTCTACCAGTTCCCAAAGGGTGTAAAAGTATTTCCAAGTACTTCAGGGTCATCGTCATGATGATCCAATACTTGAAACCAAATCTTTGCTGAAAATCAAAAAGGTACCCAAGCAAGAAAGACTATCACCTGCTCGGATTCTGAGTTTTTTTATCTTGGATGTTCTGCCAAGTTCAAAGTAAAATTTTTTTATGAGTCCCATTAATATGATAATAATGTTTGGCACCTTTAATTTTGAGGTTCTGGGTGAAGTAAAGATTTAACTTTAGATGAGAGATTATTGATAGATTTATAGAAAGATTCGATTTTTCTGGATTTAAAGATATTTTTAGAGATCACTCATTATGTTTGAATTTAATGCTAAGAACTTGCTTTGCAATTAATTTATTTGGATAATATGTGATAAAGTGATGCAAAGAATTAATTAGGAATTTCATTAGTTCTTTTACTTAGATGTTTAATCTGAAGATTAAAATAATCAACCAATATATGGTAATATTAAGTTTATTTTCGAATGAAAATCATAGTTGATCAGATAGTCATGGTTTTAGAATCACATGAATGTCTAAGAACCTACATAATTATATTATCCTGGTTTCCTTGATTAAAATTTCTAGAACTAATAAATTTTTAATCTAATCTCTACGGCTGTGATCTCCTTCTTTGCGTCGCATATTAGAATAAGAATCTTCTACCCGATCATTTCGACGATCAGCATCATTTGAAAAATACGGTGGATACCCAATCAACTTCATAAAGCTTGTGACATGATTTGCCACTACTGTTAAAGCTTGAGAAGCAACAGCGACTCGATCATTCCAAAATATATAAAAATCTAAAACATCAATATTATCCCTTGCTGCTTTTCTTCCAGAACTATCTTTAAGTTTTCTTTTATATTTTTGAAGTTTATTCAAACTAGCGAACCCATCCATTCCTATCCCAACAACCATAATATTGATAGGGAGGTGAGAAGCTTCAACAATACTTGAAATAGTTTCAGGCATGTCCATAATTTTCCCGTCTGTTAGGATTAGAAGAACATGATACATCTCGTGTGGAGGATGAGTTCTTGCTACTTGAATTGTTTGATTTATTACTTGATGAAGGTAGGTGGGTTCTGAAAGTTGAACAGTGTTCAGAGCTATATCATAAGCTTTGAGGATACCTTCTAGTCCCTCCACGAATGGATTTGAAGGGTCTCCTGTTAAGGGGAAACAATGATTCACTTCGGTCTCGTTTTGTGGAATCGCTCCAAATCCAAAGACTGGAAAATATTTATCCATGTCATATTCCTGTAAAACTTCACCGATTTCCTTTATAAATATTTCATAATCACTCATTCTAGTGATGCATTTGAAATGATTGGAGGTTATTTTTGATGGATCTCCGTTACTGGACGAGAAATCAACTGCAACAGAGAGTGATAGACGCAGTCCATTTTTCAAAAAATCAAAAAAGCTGAAATTTTTTTTCCTCAAAACATCACAAACCTCGATTATTCCTGCATTTCTCTTTTTTTTGGCATAGAAAAGATTGAATCTAGACCCACTTCTCAAGAGTTCATCACAAGTGACTTCAAAAGTTCCAATTATTTCATGTGAACCGACTTTATCATAATCAAAACATTCTACTCGAATTTTTTTGCTTCTGTCGAAGTCACAAAG